>WEDG01004839.1:0-29483 GCA_017591395.1 Schistocephalus solidus | reverse complement strand
GATCGACTAGCGTCGTCCTCCGTTCTGGCTAGTTGCTCCTGTGATTGTCTAAAAGGGAACGAACACTCCAGGTTGCTCAGGTGAGTCCACTCACACTAGCAGCCTGGGTTGGGGGATGGGGACGGGGGGTGTTGTTGTTTTTTGAGTTTTACGACCGCGTATTTTGCGATTTGCTTACCGCAGCCAACTGCAGAAGACGTGATAACCAGCATTTGATTAGGGCACCTTTTCTAGCCCCTTCATCCACGAGGAGGCAAGCAGTGCTATCCCTAAATAGGGCTGCTCAGATATCCCAGACGGCTGCCGAACTCCACTATGGGTCATGGTTTTGTTTTAGTGGGAGAACGACCCGAGTTAGCCTGGGCCGCCTACGGGGTTGCTGTCGCCCCGACCGTAGGACTTTTTGAGAGGGGGGAGGTGGGAAGTTCGGAAGGCAAACATACCGGGTGTGGAGGCACACACAACACTGGAGACCCTCACCTGGTTTAGCACGCCAGATCTTGACGGTTGCCCGGGTTGTGGCCGCTTGGAAGAACTCACCTTCGAGGAGCCACTAGTGAGAGTTGGGTACCAGTTAGAGGCGGCCACAGGAGCACTCACTACATGTACGAGACAAATGGAGCGACCAAATGCTATCTGTGTGGTGCTACCCCTAACTAGAACCCCTAAACTCCAATAAAAATTATAGTGTGGTATGCTGATGTGCCGTAGGGGTTGATTTCCAAGTTTTGGTCTCACTATCGCTTCCACTCTCTTCTTACTCCCATGCACCAATCAACTGTCAGAGCCCGTTCGTCTGGGTTTGCTACCCCAAAATACGGCCATAATTACGGCCTCACGCTGACACTATGCATCGCGATATACGCGCGCATAGGGCCAATATTATTCACGTTTTGCTTTAGCACATCTACAGTCATATGTTGCCGATTTTAATGTCTCGAACAAAGAATTGTTGCGTGTCTTCAAGTTCAAACAAATAAACTTATCTATCTCGTGACCGGAGAGCATTCCACTTCTTTCTACAAACAACGCGGTCCTCGATGTAACATATTTGCCTCTTCCAACTAAAAACTGGCAGAATGCCATTCGACCGGATTGCATATGGCGAATTATCTCTAAAATGGGAGGCCACAGTCTATAGTGAGGTTAGACTTCGTGAGCAGGCACATGCCAGAGGAGTTAATGCAAACCAGGTCAATAGTGGCATACCCATTGTCACCCTGAGGACAACCGTTGTCACGGCAGGTAGCACCACCTACAATTTGCTTGAGCTGGTACCTACAAAGTCATGTTTCCTCTAAGAACGTGAACTTACCTCCATTAAGACAGCCTCCCATTTCCTCGCTGACCTCAGAATTAGGGTTCAGACAGACGGAACTGTGTCCTTTCGGCTGGACAATAGATTTTACTTCCATTGACTCCACCCTGGTACATAGTACTATTGAAAACAGCTAAAAAGATAAGCAGAAGCTGTTTCACATTGGGTATACTACAATCCTTTACGAATTCGCCCTAGGAATTTTCTTCGCACATACGAACGTGGAGAGGACTAGATTAAAGGACGCAAGTATCTCCTATATGCCCGATTTATGTTCAATGTGAATACGGTCAAACTGAGGTGTCGAGTGCCAGCACAATTTATAAATTGGCCTGCAGAAGTTCGACAGCTCAGAATAATAAACAAATAGCTCCAATACTCAATCAGACTTCTTATTTACACAAAACCAGGAGGATGTTAAAAGGGCCAAAATATGCTTGGATGGGCGTGGTTTGCCAAATTGCCGTGGGGGATCTTACAATCAAATTACAGTAATGCATCACTACGAGTTGCAGTGATTTCATTGCACATGACGCTTCGCTCAGTGTCCCACACTCACTGACCTCGGTTTCACACATAAGGAGACCTTCCTCTATTCGGCCATTTCGGTAACCAGGATTAGGTAGATTCAACTTATGTGTCCAAAACGCTAAGAAGTATTTGAAAATGGAGAAGTGGGAGTCAATTTGCGTCAACACAATCACCTGCAACCTAACCGTTTCCCTCACAAACATTGGACTATTAAAATGAAAATTCGCAAGTTATTTAGCATTATTACAGAGGGGCTGAAAAACCGATTTTGAATCGGTGTCTATTAAATGCAAAGCAACGTTATCACATGTAAGTTAGGTCGGGAACACGTGTTTTAGTGATTACCAGTCCCGATCCGACTGAATGCACAGAGTGCGAATGGGAGAGGTCAGTGCACGTCATTCTTATGCTGCATTTAACTACCCAGCACAATATCTATCCATAAAAAAATACCGTTATTGGTGTAAATTTTAGCAAGTCAGTCATTTCTATCTCGATACATGAGTTTGGGTGGGAACGCCAGCTAAAATCTAAGGAAAGGCGTCTGCGTACTTCTTTGGTGTTCTGCAAGTCAAAGTAGATTATTTTTCCGCTGCTTACTACAACACAGTTAATGTAAACGGTACCTAGACGGGCTATACTCCCTCTTGCTATGTAAAACCTATCTTGCTTCCTCAGATTCTTGATAAAAAAGATGATTTCTGCCTTATAAGAAGGCAAGCCGGGGCATTCCGACAGAAGTTGATGAAAATCTAGAGGAACTGGGTTATTCCAAAAGATTAAAAGGAATGCAGTTGGGGTCTCACGCACACTTGGTTTCGTGGAGAACCCTACCTCATAGTTAGAAGAAGGTAACTAAAAATATGTTGTACTAAAAGGAACGTTGCAATGAGAAAATAACATAGGCGGAAAAGTGCACAGAGGATCGGTAGTTCAGTGACGTCATGTGGCATGAGACCAGATTTTAGGAATTGCCTATTTACCTACTCCCTTCACCTTAAATTATTTATTATTGTATGAAACCTCAGATTACTTCAGGCGTTGAACATGTCATAGAAATCACTATGAAACATTGGTTCGGGCAGTGGTCAATCATATGTTCAGACAGTGGGAACTGAATGCAGATATGCCCACTACCGGACAAAATTGTCCTTGAATGACAATAAATTTAATATGGTGATAGTATAAACCCTACTTCCATTGGAGGTGCTTGTCAGAACGCTTCAGAACGCCTTCAGTGACAGACCGATTCAAAAGTTTCAACAGGCGTTTCGCTCCCTCGGTACATATTTTGGTAAAGTCACTGGTGCCAGGGTGTGCGCCCAGTTACTCGAATATAAGGGAAGTTGACTTGCATGTTCAGCGGCTTAATGGATGCACAGCTCAAATCTCGACAGGCCACTGTTTGTGGTTCGGGTACGCCCAGCTCATACTGGAAAATAAAAAAAGGCAGTCAGTAGAATTTTTTGATTTCCTTCAACTTGTTGGCATTGACAAGCTGAATTTCCGTCTAAGAAACGTCTGTAGGGAGGTTTTCCATAGAATGTTAGATGACCTGTTAAGCTGGTCACAAACCCATTCGATTCATCCCTTCATGAATCTACTTTGTGTTGTTTGCAGGCTCTGACCCTATGCCTCTATACGAAGAACTCCTTTTTAACACACAATGTAGCTGAATACATACAATTTCCTCAGATTGAAAACGTCCTTTTATGAAGTTAAATTTCCTTTCGATTACAGTTACTGTCACGTGCGACGCTTCATAACTTTACGTTCGACTATAGTTTCATTACCACACGTAAGCCGCCAAATTCACGGAATGAGTATCTGATTTCCGCTTAACAGGTAGGTTTATTTGAGGTGTAGATTTAAATCCGCAAATGCTTTCTAGAAGATGCTCACTTTCAAATTTATCGAGCGACTCCGAGGTCAAATTGCATGAATTTGCATCTTTTTGAATGTCTCCAAATTATGTTATAACAACTGAATATTTCAAACAAAATATCGCCACATCTTGTAATCTTCTCTCTCCTGAATTAACGGCAGTCATAGTTTATCTAGTAAAAATACAGTTTTTCTGTCTAGATTAGATTTAGCAACTTTTGTTTAATGCTGGTTTTATATGCATGCTTCGCTGCCTAAAAATTTCCCAGTCTACTTGTTCGGTAATAAATTTGCCCACCCTTAATGCTTACTAGGCCTGTCTGTCAGGTAGGTCGTTCGGCGAAATCCCAAATGCTGACCTCGGCGCTATCAGCATGTATGCTTCCTAAAATTTCGAGCTCACAACTTTGCACTTTCTGATGTCGCAGTCACTGGCATGCTTGTGCCAATGATGGCAAAGCGGCCCCACCTACAGGTTCTCGGCCTATAGAATCTGTTTGCCTGACCTTGACAAAGAAGCAGCTAAACAAACTTAACATTGTAGGACCTGGGTTCAGAAGCAATCCGCCTGGTGGCTGAAAACATGGACAGATGTAAAGATTTGCAGCGCAAGCTATACTCGGTGAACAACTACTGAAGTCAAACATGTTTTACGTTGAACGTTAACATTTAGAAGTACTCTTGACAGCCCGAGCCCTTGCAAGGCAACTAATAAGGTCGGTATGAGATATCCTGGCTTAAGGGGATGGAAAGCGCTCTCGTACATGTCCCCACGTTATTACTCCCAATTTCTCAGCTTCTCATTGCAGTACCTCCTTTCAAAGACTTATGTAGGTAAACCGCCACAAAATAACGACCAATTCAACTCACCGACAATGACAGCGGTCACCGAAAGCTGGCGCGTCGTTAGCAAGGCTGAGTAATTTCCGCACAAGTGTTATTTGTTGAGTAGTGGGCGATGACTTGCTTGTCATGTGCGCACATACAAGTTTGAATACACAAAGTAGATTAATGAAGGGATGAATCGAATGGGTTTGTGGCCAGCTTAACAGGTCATCTAACATTCTATGGAAAACCTCCCTACAGACGTTTCTTAGACGGAAATTCAGCTTGTCAATGCCAACAAGTTGAAGGAAATCAAAAATCCCACTGACTGCTTCTGTTTTATTTTCCAGTATGAGCTGGGCGTACCCGAACCACAAACAGTGGCCTGTCGAGATTTGAGCTGTGCATCCATTAAGCCGCTGAACATGCAAGTCAACTTCCCTTATATTCGAGTAACTGGGCGCACACCCTGGCACCAGTGACTTTACCAAAATATGTACCGAGGGAGTGAAATGCCTGTCGAAACTTTTGAATCGGTCTGTCACTGAAGGCGTTCTGAAGCGTTCTGACAAGCACCTCCAATGGAAGTAGGGTTTATACTATCACCATATTAAATGTATTGTCATTCAAGGACAATTTTGTCCGGTAGTGGGCATATCTGCATTCAGTTCCCACTGTCTGAACATATGATCGACCACTGCCCGAACCAATGTTTCATAGTGATTTCTATGACATGTTCAACGCCTGAAGTAATCTGAGGTTTCATACAATAATAAATAATTTAAGGTGAAGGGAGTAGGTAAATAGGCAATTCCTAAAATCTGGTCTCATGCCACATGACGTCACTGAACCACCGATCCTCTGTGCACTTTTTCCGCCTATGTTATTTTCTCATTGCAACGTTCCTTTTAGTACAACATATTTTTAGTTACCTTCTTCTAACTATGAGGTAGGGTTCTCCACGAAACCAAGTGTGCGTGAGACCCCAACTGCATTCCTTTTAATCTTTTGGAATAACCCAGTTCCTCTAGATTTTCATCAACTTCTGTCGGAATGCCCCGGCTTGCCTTCTTATAAGGCAGAAATCATCTTTTTTATCAAGAATCTGAGGAAGCAAGATAAATTGTTGAATAGGTTTTACATAGCAAGAGGGAATATAGCCCGTCTAGGTACCGTTTACATTAACTGTGTTGTAGTAAGCAGCGCAAAAATAATCTACTTTGACTTGCAGAACACCTAAGAAGTACGCAGACACCTTTCCTTAGATTTTAGCTGGTGTTCCCACCCAAACTCATGTATCGAGATAGAAATGACTGACTTGCTAAAATTTACACCAATAACGGTATTTTTTGATGGATAGATATTGTGCTGGGTAGTTAAATGCAGCATACGAATGACGTGCACTGACCTCTCCCATTCGCACTCTGTGCAACAGTCGGATCGGGACTGGCAATCACTAAAACACGTGTTCCCGACCTAACTTAGATGTGATAATGTTGCTTTGCATTTAATAGACACCGATTCAAAAATCAGTTTTTCAGCCCCTCTGTAATAATGCTAAATAACTTACGAATTTTCATTTAAATAGTCCAATGTTTGTGAGGGAAACGGTTAGGTTGCAGGTGATTTTGTTGACGCAAATTGACTCCCACATCTCCATTTTCAAATACTTCTTAGCGTTTTGGACACATAAGTTGAATCTACCTAATCCTGGTTATCGAAATGGCCGAATAGAGGAAGGTCTCCTTATGTGTGAAACCGAGGTCAGTGAGTGTGGGACACTGAGTTAAGCGTCATGTGCAATGAAATCACTGCAACTCGTAGTGATGCATTACTGTAATTTGATTGTAAGATCCCCCACGGCAATTTGGCAAACCACGCCCATCCAAGCATATTTTGGCCCTTTTAACATCCTCCCGGTTTTGTGTAAATAAGAAGTCTGATTGAGTATTGGAGCTATTTGTTTATTATTCCGAGCTTTCGAACTTCTGCAGGCCAATTTATAAATTGTGCTGGCGCTCGACACCTCAGTTTGACCGTATTCACATTGAACATAAATCGGGCATATAGGAGATACTTGCGTCCTTTAATCTAGTCCTCTCCACGTTCGTATGTGCGAAGAAAATTCCTAGGGCAAATTCTTAAAGGATTGTAGTTTACCCAATGTGAAACAGCTTCTGCTTATCTTTTTAGCTGTTTTCAATAGTACTATGTACCAGGGTGGAGTCAATGGAAGTAAAATCTATTGTCCAGCCGAAAAGACACAGTTCCGTCTGTCTGAACCCTAATTCTGAGGTCAGCGAGGAAATGGGAGGCTGTCTTAACGGAGGTAAGTTCACTTTCTTAGAGGAAACATGACTTTGTAGGTACCAGCTCAAGCAAATTGTAGGTGGTGCTACCTGCCGTGACAACGGTTGTCCTCAGGGTGACAATGGGTATGCCACTATTGACCTAGTTTGCATTAACTCCTCTGGCATGTGCCTGCTCACGAAGTCTAACCTCACTATAGACTGTGGCCTCCCATTTTAGAGATAATTCGCCATATGCAATCCGGTCGAATGGCATTCTGCCAGTTTTTAGTTGGAAGAGGCAAATATGTTACATCGAGGACCGCGTTGTTTGTAGAAAGAAGTGGAATGCTCTCCGGTCACGAGATAGATAAGTTTATTTGTTTGAACTTGAAGACACGCAACAATTCTTTGTTCGAGACATTAAAATCGGCAACATATGACCATTTTTTTCAAAAAGATCAGTAGCAGAAATCGTTGTACTCATGGTTGTTTCCTGCTTGCTGTTCACCTCTTCGTCCCACACTGAGGCCTGTTAGATGTGCCTCTTTTGCTAATGCGTCCCCGAACCCGAGACACCCTTCTTATCGTCCGATATTCCTACGTAGCAGGGCATCTGCACACCCCCGTCCAGCCGTGTTTACTAAGCACATGCAGATGAACGCAATAAATAAGCACCTGCCTTACAGACCGCTGCCGTCCATTAGTGATGTCTGCCCCACTGATGCTCAGAGTTCAACGGGTCATAGCAAGCCAGTTAAAGAACGTAGTGACATTTAAAACGACGCCTCGGAAGGCTCACCTGGTTGTTTTCTTTCCTGTATAATAAATGGCGGCCCACCTCAGGGGCACGTAACACCAATTGGCGTGTTCTGTAGATTCTGAGTGTATATTTGACGAATTTATGCACTGTAGGTTGTGCGTTAACTTGTTTATGCTGCGTTTGATATTCAAATGATTCAAATAGTCCGGCCACGAAAGCTGCACTTTCTATCAAAATCAATCAACGGAGCTCCGATATATTCAACGTTACTCTTTTATGGTATACATAATATGTTAGGTTTAATATTTCTTGCCCTTATGGAGCACCAGGATTCGAACAATAAGAGGCAGCCCTAACGAGAGAATACAGCCGGTTTCAGCCAAATGACCGAAATCGGTTACGCACATTACCTGAACAGCTAAGCTGAACTGCACACTTTGGAACAACCTGTTCACACACCATGAAATGTGTGCTTGGCTTTTTAAATCCCAGATTTAAAAAGTAACAAATCCACTAAAACGATGGAGGGAGTAGGGGTCCAGATCATTTACAGATCCAGAAACGTTTGTGGTTGGAAGTCCGAGAGAAGCAGGCGAAAGTCACAATAAATGGTTTGTGAAAGTAGTACCAGTTGTACTTCAAGTCGATGAATCATTAGAGGGCCAAGGGAGAGTGGAATGTCCTTTGCTGGCTTGTTAGCCATCATCAGCAAGCCGTACTCAAACCAAGGCTCAAACTCGCAACATGTTGTGTAGAGGTCTGATGATCTACCCACCTCGCCACGAGCTCGTTGTCTTGCCAATTTCGATGGGGAATATTAAGAACTGTGGATGGGCGATCGCCTATCGGCTAAAGGACTCGCTGGACCCATTGTGCATTGGGGTTCACTCTGGAACCCTGCCAGCAGTCGCAAGGCGGCTAATGCTATAGGCAGAACGAGTGAGTCCTGTAACCGATTCATGAGCGCCTACTTACCAAAGTAGTAACAGTTGGACTTCAAATCGATACATCATGAGATAGCAAGCTAAATTCACTTTCACCTCCGTACAGTTGTGCAATATAAGATTCGGATACGGCAAAACAGCAATCTCTTATTAAGATGCTCTCAGCACCTCTTGGTTAATCCTACGCCAATGACACCTGTTTGGTTTCCAGGGTTCTAGCACCGACATGATGTAGCACTTGGTTCTTACGACTGGAAATATCCCAACCACGTGTTAGGTAAATGGAGCAGATGACCTAGTATAAGATTGGGCCACTTTCAGAAACGGCCATGCCAGTCTTCGGTCTTTGCCAGTTGGCCTCGTCCGAATGCGTAAAATATGACACTCATCAGTCATACGGCTTATATACTGCCTACTTGCTATTAGAAAAACAGAAACAGGAAATAACACGAAATAAACTAATGTAAATTAGCTAAAGCCCCATCATTGATGACGGATCATATTAGTATAATACTTCAACACGGTAAAGCAAATAAAACGGCAGAGTTATTCGATTGCATCAGCATAAGGTACCGTGAAAACAAAATGCAATGCCATTTAGGCCAGAGACTCAATCGAGCAAGCGAATGCGATCATTTTAAGTGACCAGCAAAGGCTGCGAATGAATGATAACTCCACATTTCTGGGGCCTCCAATGAAAAGAGGACCTAGAAGTTCTAAGTTGAGGTTTTTGTGAACAGGGTGACGACCACCGTTTAGGAATATTTATCAGTTTAAGAATCCTACACGGATACTACTCTCTTCGCGAAAACTTAGATGAAACCAAACCAAAATTGGTCAGAGCTGTGAGCAACGACCAGGAATCGTGAAACCTAAACTGCTCACCAAAACTGGATCAGGATCCTGAGGGTAAGTGATGTAAAGCTACACTGATTAACCCGCTACAAGCTTGTGTATTGACATTCCTGTATGAATGGCTAATTTATTTACCGAGACCAATCTTATGAAAGGCTAACCGAACTTCTGACATGCTTTTTCCGATTAGGAAGGGGTACTTGTTTGAAATGGAGTACTTATGACCCTGTCGATAATCCCAAGATATTTAGGACACGCCCAGAAGCCGATGTTTTAATGCACTTGTTTTCGGCAGCCTGCATAAACCGAATTCACAAAAATGACTGCTGAAAATATTATGCATTTTTCTATTGCTTTTCGATCCCGCTACATATCCAGGTATATTTTATGGAAAACGTTAGCGAACAGGTTCTTTCTTGTATTACTTTGATACCAAGTCACGTCTTATGCAAATTTCATATTCAAAGGACAGTTATATTTAAGCATTCAACAAGTTTCCAAATTTCCGAATAATTTTGAACCCGGTTTGCCTTTGTATTTGCGCTTAGGGTTTTCTCGCTACCAGCTGTATGCTCTCCTCTATGCCATTAAGAAGATACCAAATATGGCTCATGAAATTGTACTGTCTAGTTTTCATTAGAAACGAAAGTTAATTGTAAGCCTCGGCATTCCTCATGCGCTCAGATTGCAATTAAAATTCCACAAGCATGAAGGGAGGGAGCTGGTAAGTAACTACAGTGGCTACTAGTTGGTTTTAAGTAACAGTATGATCTGTGCCACAACTGTACACGTAAGAGGAATGACGCGGTGGGGTTTAGTGTAATCTTGTGGCATTCCAAGGTTCTTCCAGAATACTTCAAAACTTGCTGACATAACAATGTCCTCTGACAGAGTGTTCCACGCCTCTACGATTCTGGCTGCGGCAAACACACACGCAGTTTAAAGGGACGTCAGCTAGCTCAAGTAAGACAGCAGTCCAGGCCTCGAACAATGCCCAACGTCCATATAAGGTAACCACATAGTTGCCTATAGTTTAAGGGACGTGATTCTTCACATTAGGAAGAACCTAGTCCTCGAAGTAACCTAGTGTCGCGTCGTTGGACTTTCTCGAGAGCAGTGCTGCATTTCACAGCCCATGGTTTCCATGCCTGGACGGCGTGGTCCGGTTGTGCCCGCAAAATATGCTGTATACCTTATCGAACCAGTCTTTGTCGAAGTTTGCGCAGCCGAACGAAGCCTCGAGCATATGCATGTAGGTTTACACTTGTCTGAGGAGACCGCTTGTGACAACTGCTTGTAGAGCTGCCTGCCTTCCTTGACTTGTGATCAGGGAATTACCGTTTTTCGAACATTAGGAACCCTCGCGCCTGCTCCCCATTTGTGAAATTTCAACACTGACTCTGCGCATTGCGGGAAAGTCAGTGAAGGGAATGGCTGGCTTTCTCTTCCCTGTCTGTCAAGTGCATGCCGGGGAAGATGTTGTTAAACAATTTTACGAAAGCTTACTAGCCTGGACATCTTCTACGTATCGGTGTCCAAATCCAGGTTCGTAATGACTAAAAGCAACCTTTGCTATCTCTTATGAAACCAATTGTACAACTAAGCTGGATATTGGGGGAACTGTTGTTGTTAATTTGATTTTGCTGGCAGGTAATGCCATTGAAGGCGAAAAAAACATTTGGTGGTGGAGTACAGTCTCGGTAACTATTCGATTTGTGCGGCTCCCTGCTTCGTCATCTTCCTCTTGTAGCCGTCTGCGTAGAACATGGCTCACCAGGTCCGGTAGGCTAGATTCAAATAACGACACTACGTCGAACATTGCAGAAATCCGGTGAGGTCGGACAGGCTACTTCTCAGGTGTTGACGAGAAATAGAGACGAAGAATTAATATATACTCTTGAGTTCCCTTCAATTTGGCTAGATTGAAAGTGGGTTTGCATTTCTGAGCAAGGTTTAAGCAGAAGGAGGACTGAACTTCGTGTAATCCATTGAACCACGCTAGCGCTGTATCAATGGGTCTCGTCTGTCGCCATTATTCTAGTGAGAGTTCTATAGAAATGCCGTTCTTCTAACTTAAATTCAACGATTACTCGAACAATTCCACCCCTTGCTGACTCCTCACGTGCCCACAAAGGACAAACGGGGGAGAGCCACCAACGTTTTAAAGCCCTTTACCGTACTTAAGGAATATATCCGAGGCAACAGAACACGTTGCCGCAGATCCTGCCGTAGGCATAGTCCATCATCCTGCGGCTGCCACGCGTAACACTCATGCAGGTGAAGGACCAACCAGACATAGTTTAGCAATCGAGAGCAGGTTAAGATATTCGATTCCAGGAACTAACCCCACCGTCATACAGGCCGGTAATCACGACGACTCGACTCTGGAATACGAGAGCACAATCGGATCGTTTACTGTTCCAAGTTCCTAACCACACTGCAGAAATACCACGAATTCGACTTACTGGGCACCCGGGTAATCACGAGGGCCGACATTAAAATAGAGTGAGGGTGGCTGGAGGCCTGGACATCTGACAGCGACTCTAGAAACAGACGCATTGATTTATTTTTCCGCCATCGCGCGTTATGCTCGCGCGGCTCAATTTTCAAACTGGAACGCACACGGTCACCGCCCAACCACGAACACGCAACTCCTTGTAGTCATTCAAAGGTCAGTCTTCAAACTGTGCCTGCATGGGCTTGGATGCTCCCGTAGTAACCCAAATCCGGGCGCATTTTGTGAAACTGAAACTCTCGCGACTACATGCACATGCGCACCAGTGGCTGTTCGCTCCTTACCAATCCCGGTTATGCAAACCAGCCAATCAACTTCAAGACTGACTCACACGGTCTGCAGGTAGTGCCCTTATATGTTATCAAAGTTTCTGTACCATTGAAATGCGGAGACTCCAAAAATGGCTGTGAGCAACAGTTTCCATATCAATGGAATCATAACTGGCCACAAACCTACTTGCTAAAGCAGCTGAATTACGAGCATTTGCGTGATCTCAAGAAGGGGTTGCTGGAAAAGAATGTGACATTCCAGTAGAAAGTGCGAAACACGGAAAAATTGGAAAAGGTAAAACACTACACTCGAGACGTAATCTTGAATCTAAAAATAACAAAGGCACGAAAAATCAAAATAAAAGTACAAACTGTGCAGTAGGCTCGCATTATCGGACGTTTTCCAAGTACACAGCTCAATAAATGCGAACCAGCCTCAAATAACTAGCAAAACAGATTAAAAAGTTCGAAAATGCTTGCATATCTCCTCCCAGAAAACCGAATAGAGTTGTGGAAAGATGAAAGGCAGAGAGGAAAAATCTACCGCTTCGATCTTTCGGACAACATGCTTTAATTTATCGGGTCTCCAATAGGCTACCAAGCAATCCTTTGTTTTCCGATTAAAATTAATAAACCAACGAAGCTGCGACAAAAGGTTAGCGAGCCTGCCAAGTGAAGCTTGGCTGATGGACTGGCCATGTTCGGTGTAAATGAACACATGGCTCAGACACTGGCCATTGGACAAAGTCATCTGAAAATCTTCAGTGGCCCAGTCTATAAACTCTGTGCAATACACAAAAACTCTAAGAGGAACCGATCGGAAAAGTACCGACAAGTTGCGGCTGGAAATATGACGATGCGACACATCGTGCGGAATGGAACGGGACTGAACGAGGTAGAGACGCTGTAGGCAAGGATAGAGAGTCGTCGCAGTGAAAAAGGTTTGTTCCGAAATCACGCATGGGGGAGAGGCTGAGGCACTGGAGACGGGGAAATAGACGACAGAACTCCAACAGACAGGCATCACTAGACAGGCTGAAAGACATTGAAGGCAAAAATGGAAGTAGATTGGAGGCCGACAGGCGGAGATAAGTGAAAGGCGGTGAAGTAATCCTCAGAACTTTGAGGGATGGGAAAGCCCGATCAAAGTTGCGGAATATCTTCCGAGCATCTTCGTTTAGACACCAGCCCTGCACCAGAAGAACAGGCAAGGTCAAAGAGGTTAAATTGGACTGGAAAGTCGATATAATGGGGAGCAGTCGAGTGCACGAAAAGACTTGGAAGCCAGACAAGATGGTATGCGCATCCTCAGGTGAAATCTGATTCACTTTCCAATAGTCAATAAGACCGGGTTCATGAAGGAAGAGTGAGAGATCGTGAACATTCGAAAATTTACATAATTCTTCTATCTCTGCAGACGCCTCGGTTCTTAACAAATCAGCCTTATTGAAGAAAAGACTTAGTGATCGAACTGAATAAGTATCCCGAGATAAGCATGGAAAGGAAGTCATGGCAATTGATGCAGAATTGACAAACTGAATAGGAGTCTTCTGAGAAGCTAAGGGATAAATTGGCAGTGCTGATTCGCAATCAGACAAAACCTTTATTTCCCAAGGCCATAATGAGATTGAATGAAGCGTTAAGTTTTCGCGAAAGGCAAGCCATGTGATTTTCACCAAATTAGGAAAGAACCGAGGAAGGTCCTGTTCGCGTACAAGAGGATTCTCGGGCGGAATGGATAGATGAAGCACCTTAGGCAGGGCAGTGGGCGGCTCGACAGGTGACCGAGTGACGACCGGGGCATACCTCGTGTCGAAAACAAGGTGAGTCACGGATCCTATAAGGGCAAAAAATGATCGAAAACCTGGATCGTAGAGGCTTTCGACATCCATTAAACAAAAAACAACATGAAGGAGTTTCGGAGGTGCGATGGCGGATACCGCGGCTTTCAGGAAACAAAACCCGTTAAATGAGATTTCACTCAACCGCGCTATTCGAATATAAAGAGAAGATAAGGAAGGCCAGTCTCTCGAAAAGAGCTGAAGTATTTGTGGAAAACTGTTGCATTGACTACGGAGATCAAGAGAGGTCACAGAGTGCAAGGAGAGGCCCAAATGAGAGATCGCGCGTAGGAGCACGGGACATGCACCAACGGGACCGATTGGTCCACCGTTATCAGTATCGATCCTTAATAGGCGGTGGTCTGTTGGAACTCTGACGTTGGCAGGAAGTCTGTACCATAGGTCAGAGTCCGTGGGAGTAAGCTTTTGGGGCGGATATGATCTCCAGGCTTTCATTACTTGACAGGCTTGTAACCAGTCGGTGAAGGAGATTAATGCAGACAACTGACGCATGACGAGGTCCGGCATCTGGTCAAATATCTAAGAGGGAACAAATAGTAGTTGTGTTAGGTAAACGTCCCACCACGACCAAGGCAAAGTAACTGGGTAGCAAAAATTTGAGGGAGGAGTAACGGGCGTTCACGACAGGATTGCATAATTAAACAACTACAGGTATGCCAGTGGCAACCTGAAGAATCGCATACAACTGCAGACGGTTGCACACAGGTTGCGACAATTCGCCGTCGTGTGATGCAACCTAAGGATAAACCGCCCCCTAACGAAACCTCCGCATTTATCTATCAAATATTTTGCAATGGTAGAGAAACTGGTTGGGAAACTGGTCGAAAATAACAGACCCACTTACAGGACCACAAATTACCGGCTTGGCGGTTAGACCCAAACTCACAGCTTGCAGCCCATATTGGAGAAACTGGCCATACTTTTGACAATCAAGGAGCGACCATCTTAGGCTGAGGCACCTCAAAAGCGGAAAAGACTGACGCTCAAGGCATGGTATTCAGATGCGAACTCTATAAACAGGCATCTAGACTTTCATGTTGTCTATAAGATCCAGCGTTACATGCATAAAGACCAGAAAAAGATGGTCATACCGAACTTAAGAACTGTGAGCAAAGACGGCCCTGTGACGAGCCCACCGGAAGCAAGCATCCTCCACCGAGGTGGCTATGAGCAAAGCCAGCGGTCGTCAAGCCAAACAAAAAACCATACGTAGGCCGAGGCAGCGAATGATAAAAAAACTTGAAGCACATTTTTTAAGCAAGCGGATAGAGCAGATTTTATTGAACCCAAAAAATTGCGTGACAGCTAATCAGCTGCCTGCTGTCGCTGCATAATATAAATAACGAATGAGAGGATACAGCAAATTTGAATTCGTACAAAAAACCTGTGCAAAACAGCAAGGTCAGTGGTTTAGTGCCGTAAGGCTAATCAAGATAATTAGTAACTGAAAACGATATGAGAAGGATAAGTGGAGGAAAGGACAAAGGAAGGGGAAATGTGTCAATCAAGTCAGATTTAGGCTGACCACGTGCTCCATCTGTTTACACAGGTCCGGTTTCACCTGCCGAATATAGACCACTTCCAAGTAGCGCAATGTACGAGTTGTTCATGCCCGAAAATTACTTGGAATGGGGTTTTGGGGTCAACGGAAAACAGCAGAAAAACATAAGTCCGCGTTCTTCCATTATTAAACACCTGCTGGATACTGGTCACTCCGTGTAGAGGCAAGGGGATCGGATTGTCATTTTGTACCTTGTTTCACTGTGTGTTTTACATCCATAAGCCACAGCCAGCTTGCAGACGGCTTCTTTTCAGAGCACTTTTTCTAGTTCCCTTTCACCTCGACGGGGGTACGCAGTGCTATCGCTAGATAGGACTGCCCGGTCACCTCATGCGGCTATCTAATTCTATCACGAGTCGCTAATTAGACTTGGTCGCCTATGGAATCGCTGTCGCTCACTCCGTAGGACTTTGTTCGTCTTAAAGGAGGGGATGACGGTAGGACACGGGAAGGGACGAAGGGGTGTAGACACAAATCAGATACCCTCACCAGCTTTAGCCCGCAGTTCGAAGAAGTCACCAGGGCGTGACCTCCAAGTAGAGCCTAGCTTCAAGAGGCCACAGATGAAATCTGGGTGTCAGTGAATAACTGTTCGGAGCAGTCTCCAGGTGCACAATGCTCATGGATGAGTTGCCACTTCTACACATTTGCTTATTGAAAATCCCCTACGGTATTTCAAACAACAAAATTTTATGATATAAATAGCAGGCTTACGCTGTTAGTGCAATGTTTGTTAAGTCCTCTCAAAGGCGGTGATGTGCGAAAGAAGGTTTTAGTTAGGTAACGACTTACTGATGAGCCGCCGCCACATTCATACGGGGAACTTCGTGTTCTTGGTTCTTTAGACGGCAATTTCGGCGAACTTGCTTCTGAAACCTACAAAATACCAGTTAAAAGTTTAGAACCCTGAAAACGTTGACGAACGTATAGAAAATCAAAACAAACACTCACGGTTGTATGATCAGGACGGCGCTTTCGTCCTTTAGAAGGAATAAATATTTTCCTACCCGCAATTGGAATCCGGAGGTGCTGAAACGGGAAAGCAAGTCCAATTGAGTGCGGGAGGTGTGACTACAGCCGAAATACTATCCGAGGTATAAATTAATTGCACAGTAAAATGTACTCGATCCTTCAAAAAACCTACTGACTGCTGATTCTTTTAACGTCATTAAACCGCATTGATGACCTATATGAATTCTAATATATGCAAGCAAGTATCTTTAGATATTTGGAGATCAATGTGCTGCAAATTTTTGAACAAATAATAAACAACCACACAGTAATGTGTTTCATTTCACTGTTCTGTCCCAAGAGTATATTTCCAGAAAAGTAGAAAACACGAACCAGGCAGCACGCACGAACTGAGGACAAGAACAGAAGTAACCGGGACACGCAGTTTTGCGTTCGGCTTAGCATTTAGCAAGCGATATACCAATGTATGCGCATTCAAAGTTAGCTATTTGGTTTGAGCAGTTATAGTCCTGTCTCTTTTTTCGGCTTCCTTTGTTCTTTTCCTTCTTTCGATAACCGGGACGCGCAACCACGATCTCGACAGCACGCGCATATTTTCTCAAGGCAGCCGTGACTGACCAACTGGCGTTTCGTTGGAGAACCGCCTAAAAACCAGTCGTTGTTTTGTCAAGAACTCTTGATTAGCTGATTCAGACCGGCGCCAAACGTTGAAAAAAGTAGGTGGCTGAAGCATGTATAGGAGGAAAAGTATTACTAGCCTCTGCATCGCGCCGAAGCATTAACCGATAACTCTCAGTACAAACGATAAACACTCAGTCCTCAGACACGGAAACATGGCAGGGTTATACATCTGAAGCATATATGTCAAACGGACCACGTAGTAGATGCGCTGTGCCAACACGGGGGCCAAATCAGGGTACGGCAGGCGTTATTGGGTTGAGCTCCCATAACAAAAGCCGAACGTGGGGGAGGCATGCTGAACATGGACACGTGTAGGTGCAGGCTCCGTGGGATATGATTCACCTGCACCCTACCTCACCTCCGATCTTCTTGACTATCTTGGCACCGGGCATAGGCGGCTAAGGGAAGAGAGAGTGCAGTAGATGCTGTGAAAGTCTACTATCACTTGAAAGTAATTTGCACACAAGTCACCTTCCCTGCACCACCCATCTGCGGAGTGTACGGTGGGCATCGTTAGAACACGACAAAACATTCGTATATGTCAATTTTCATCATCTATCTTGACTTTTACAGAACAGGTATCGAATTCACGCGGCAATACCACCTGTCTTAGTTATCTATACGTGTGACCTCTATGGTACCCCTCCACCCACACATGGGATCCGAGACGCTCCTCATTTCTGTGCAAACCTGGACCATCGCGCGCGAATCAGGTGTGTGGCACGCGTAGACAGGCAGTTTAGTGCTCGATTCTCTCAGTTGGCTTGACTTAGTCTTGCCAACAGGTCCACCGAGGAATGCGGCGGATGCTGCGATCGTCATGCTGTGGGGTACAAAGTAGAAATCACTTTTCGCGATCGTCCAACTATCATAAAAACTAACGTAGTTGGTTCTTGAGAAGACGATGTATTGAACCTGAATTTCAAGGTCAGAACATCTTCTGACAGCCATAATGCAAGAACAGTAAGCAGTGCTGGTATCACCAAGCCCATTAGAGGCCCTGAGCACAGAAATCCAGTTCGTTTGAACACCCGAGCCGACGAAGAGCGCAGTGACCAAAGGTCATCACTGAAGATACCCGTCCATGGGGCCACTGAGAAAATTCTTGGAGACACTCAGCAGCGCCGCAGTGCCTGGAGCAGCGGAAAATTCTATAGTTGTCTGCTCAAACGACTCGATCTAAGTCCCGCAACGACGCTTCCTTCCGCCAACTCTGGAGCATGACCGTAAATTCGGCTAGGGATGACCGGCAGAAATATTGGTCTGCAACAGCTACCTCCATGGAGAGGACCCCACACGTTGGAGACACTCGAAAACTCTACCGAATTATCCCTCAAGTTAGTGGTAAACCCTCGACACTTAGTGACTGGTCTGCAATGTGGATGGCGGGTTTAGTGTTGACAACTGGGTCAAGGTCGATCGCTGGCGTGAGCACCTCGAGCACCTTCTGAACTTTGATGAGCAACCAATCACACCCTTACTCTCCTCTGCAGTGGTTTTATCGTTTTCCAGCATATGTTGTGTCGTATGATCCCCCTTATGAAGGAGCAGTTACCGATACAATACAGAGGCTGCACAACAAGGCATCCGGAGAGGACGGTATTTCCACTGAAATCTATAGGCCTTGTGTCGACCGTCTGACGCCCTAACTCCATGAGGTGATTGAGCAACCGTGAGGAGACGATGTAATTTCCAGTGACTGGGGTTCGGGACTCCTTGTGTCTGTCTTCAAGATGAGACAGAGTGCGAGCATACACCCCATTGACGTTGCTTCGAAGGTCTTCACTATTGTCCTTCCCAGACGATCCCAGTCTGTGCGTGACTTTAGGATGGGGCCCCACCAAGCAGGATTCCGAGCTGGGCATTGCAAACTCATTTAAATTTATAACTGGTTTTAGAATAGGCAGTTTTGCGAGTAAGTAGTAAGGCAGCGAGTTCGGTTTTTAGGTTTTTTGCATGCATCAATGCAGTTTCTTAATTCTCGCTGGAGCCACTTCCAAGTGCCGACATGTATGACAGAAATATAGGAGGGCAGTGAGTACACTGAGTTCTTTAGACCCACTTGAATCGTCCCTCCACGCGTAAGTCTACTGTATATATTTGGCAATCACATCAGTAAACTTATCCACACGAACCTTACGAATATAAAGTTTCGAAGACATGAATGATGTCAAAATAAGGGTGTATGTATTCAACGTATTGAAAAATAATCATGACAGGATATAAGGATAATGGCTGTGAACAGTATCCGACCGGGTAGGTTATATTTCTGAATGCCTATAAAACGATGCGATAGTGAACCTATCACCGTGGGTTACTACAGGAGTCAAAGGTAAGGCATGCATAGTCGTTATTTTGAGAAGGGTAGACGATAAATAGCAACTGCAATATACAGGACGATGTACCAGTTATCCCCTGAGACACGCAAGGGCTTGGCAAGCCAATTTGAGATTTGTTCGCAAGTAAAAATACTCTTTATTTTAAGTATCCCCAAGTCGAAAAAAATGTAAATGCTGAGACGGTAAGGCAAAAACTTATGAATCAAAAAGCTCGGGGAATTCTAAACGGAAAGATGGAAAGTTGGGGTCATGCATTAAAACCGGTAAACTGGCTGCAAATCGTCAAATTTCACATAATCTTGAGGATATGTTAAGTGTCACCTGTTCTTTTTCATTGCGAAAGCGCGAGAACTATAATTTAATTCCTCAATCTACACAAACTATTACGGAAAAACAGAGAGTATGGAAGTTTTCTTAAGACTTATTGCGAGATAAGCTGTCGGTATAGAAAGGGTTGATTGGTTAGTACCTATCCGCTGGTTTTTGGTTACTGAATATTTTCAAGATGCCCTCTTACTAATCGATGACACCGATCGTGTTACGGGACCTACTTGTCCTGTTGTGCCTCGAGGCTTAATGCACAGCTCCCTCATGCAGTCGCATAGCGACCATAAATATATGTTGAATGGAGTTCCAATAAAGATAAGGGAGAATGGAATAGCTATTTCTGACTCATAAACCGTCATCAGTCAGCCATGTCTAACCCAGGTTAGACGCATACGGGATTCCGTATGGCTGGCTGATGACGGCTAATAAACCACGCATGACCATCTAGGTTTCTGCCATCCTTGTCGGGACATATATTGATGATACTGTTCAATAAGCCCGTGATAACGTAATGCGTATCTCAATCAATTTACAGTAATGGTGATTGTGTTTCCTGTTACTTAATCTTTGACAGTCTCTTCAATGCAAGAAATCCACATTTCTTAACAAGTTCCGAGAGGTAATAAAACATAATATCAGGCAGGTTAATTGAAATAAAAAAATAGTATGGAGGAAAATGGTCAATAGCGACAGTTTGACCGTTCACTACTACGATGACAAACGTGTGCCACACAAGCATGTTGGGCACAGAGACGGTGACTTCCGCGTCAATTAGTTTATAGTGATAATATATTTGCACAACATTGACCCCTCTATCCGCCCTCGTTATATTGGAGCCGATGCCAGGACATTCACGAAGACCGGAGGCGTGACCTGACGCGGTTAATTGACACTGCGTGAGCCTGTACCTAGGCGTGCAACCATACCCCCCATGCGTGGCATTTTCTACGGATGCGCATCCCAAATAAAGCCTGCCGTGCCTTGATCTGGTCACAGTTTTGGTCCAGCGCATCGACCGCGTGGCCCATTGTAGCGGTTAGGATCGCAGACTAAAACATTTACACAGCTGGGCATAAACACTCAAGCGGATAATGTTTTGTCCAAAGTTCGGGCATGTAATAAGTTTCCAAATGACACATGAGCCATCGTTTGAGATGCCTTTTTGAAGTCACCTATTGCCATGACGGTTTTGCAGTCGTTTTCCTGAATATGGAAAATTAACACGAGCATATGCGAAGGACTGGGCTGTGGTGCGCAATGGATAAATACTACTTAATCGAGGGGCATCAACCGGACACAGGCTTCCGTACAGAGTAATTTAACTCCAAAAAATATGCCTTGGGATTTTTCGAGCAGTTCACCTTCATGGCACAGAAACAGCAATCCCGTGGGTACACTTTGGAAGAACTTAACAAGATGAAATGTTTTGAAGTTACATGGAATTCATATACAAAGCAGGGTTCGACGGAAAGGCGTTGTGACACTTAATCGGACCAACGCAAGGTGATTTCAGTCCAACTCTCTTTGGTCCTAACATCTTTCATCTAGTTCTAGAACACAACCCTGTCCACTCGGTCGCCGCCGGTTTTCCCAGGACCAGTTTTGCTTACTGCCACCGATTCGGCAGGCAGGCCCAGCACTGCGATCACAATACTTCAATTCATCCCAATTGACTCCGGGTAGATTTGTACGCTGTGAACCTTTCATCCCTGCCCGTGCTGCCCGCAATGCTTGCTCACCTCTGGCAAGCTAAATGGTCAGCAGGTGTCGTTTTCGTTGGACACAAGAGCTTCTTGCTATGTGGTTTGTTCGCCCCCTCGAGTAGGGAGTAATGGTTACCACTCATCCTTGGAGGCCATAATAAAACACCGCCACTATATGCATAAAGTTGCACGTTGTTCGGGGACGGATTAATGTTTGATCGGGGATTGACAGTCAGTTAGGATTCGTGGTAACGAATTAGCATCAACCCTCAAAATCTCTACGAAAGGCGATGGAAAAGGCCACCAAAAGGCATTTCGAACCTGTCCGTATGACCGCTATGCCAGTTACAGTCAACCTACCCACGCTCATGTTCTGGTCGGTTTAAACGTCCAATTTATCCGACTCCATGCTAGTAAGGCCGGTCCAGCCATTTATTGACTGCTTCCCTATAAGTAGAGGTTTACGCGCAAATGCCAGACATTCGATTGTAGTTTAGCATGAAATTGAACGGATATTTTAAGTGGCATGTGACAATCTTACTTGGCGTGGATCCAGGATATCGATACTGTGATTGAGCGTCAGTGAAGATGCCGGTGCACCTTTCCTATCTCAATCGCAACTATCTCGACGCAGACCATCTCGTTTGCACTCACTCATGTCAGTACCCCCACGGCCCGACCCTTAAAGTTGCTCACAGCGCTGCACTCCCGCCGGTGCTCCAACATACACGACAGAACACTTTCACTCTAGAAGGGACTATTTTGGGCCAAATGCACCTTGGGCAGAGTCACTCACAGGCCTGCACAGAAAGCCGTACACTGCAGACCCCCGCAAAAGCGTGCGTGGATATGCGAAATTTAGACTTTTCTCTACCGTAGCAATTTTTTGGAAACCGTATCCAGCAAAACGTTATTAGGGTTAATACTACTTTTTCTTATGACACCTGTACACGTTTGGCGTGGTACTTATCGACTCTGGTTAGTATTCGCACTAAGAACGACTGCAGGCACTTTATGTGGATAATTATAAATGCATGTGCCAACCCCAACTTTAGGACCCCTGAACTGTAGTGTAACAGCCGTGGACTTGAGAGCGCCATCTGTCTGGACTACTTAAGTTACCTTGTCAGCCGGATGCTCCTAGGTAACGTCATTAAATTCGTCTTCACCCTGATATCACTCATGCTCTTCGTACTTCTGGCCAGACATACCGTTCAATCACACAGAGAACAAAGAGGATCGTAATAAAATAGGTGGATGTATTAACGAAGATGAAAATCTGGGTTCAAAAATGATGAAACTAAATGGAGGCGCGTCCGCTAAAGGTTGGGACGGTGGAGACAAATACAACCGCCAGTGAATGGGCTGGAATATTTTCAAGTCGATATCATCCTTCGCCTTACGCTGATCCGGGTATCGTGAGGTTGAAGACTGTCATCGGGGATGGGGATTCACGGTCCTCGCAGACTTAGACTGCAAAAGTAGAGAGAAGAGCGGATGAGACGTAGCACACGCCACACAAGCACGAAGATTTAAAAAAATACTTACCCGCGCTAACCCATTTAAACACCAGGGGTCGTTTTCTTGGCTCCGCTCGCCACAACGCCCTCCCCCTTTTGAGCGGTGCCCTATCCGCAGGGCCTGCTGTTGGAGGGTCCGGATAGGTTGGGACTTCGACTTCGATGGACTGTTGCGGAACGAGGCGGGGGGGGGGGAAGGATCGGAAGGTTGCCCGAAGATGCGATGAGCAGTTGGCCTCGGAAGGGCTTCAGTTTGTCAAAATGTACCGTAAGTGTGGGGCAATCGGGCATTTGTGCGGCTCGGATGATGTAGGTAGCCGGGGAGATGGCGTTGGTGACAACGAAGGGGGGTGGAAGAATGTGGCGGGACAGCCTGATGGCGGACGAGGTCACCGCGGTGATAGGGCGTGCCGTGCGTATGTTTGTTGAATTGTTCCTTTTGGCGGTCGATCGTCGAGTGTAGGTGCGTGCGAGCTAGGTTGTGCGTTAGACGCAGCAGTTCCAGGAGTTTCAGCACATAATCTTCGGTTGAGTGTACGGTGGGAGATTGCGTCGGGACGTTGGTGTCAGCCGTCCGGTGAGCATAAAGGGTGCCTAGTCTGTCGAAGAGTGGTTGGCGGCCCTGTAGGCCATCAAAGCGAAGGGTAACCGAGTGTACCAGTCGTATGGGTGGTAGTTCTCCATAGGTTGATGATAGTTCGGTTGGTACGTTTAACCTGGCCTTTGCTTTCCGGGTGCGCCGGCATGGTGCGTGTCTTGTGGGCGAGTAATAGATCGCAAACTTCACGTAGGAGGTTGCTCTCGAAGTTGGCGCCACAGTCGGAGTGTAGAGACGGGTGCGTCGAATCGAGATATCCATTCGGTTAAGGTTGCGTTGGTGACGGAGACGGCATCCTGTCGGTGTAGCGGGATGGCTTCGGCCCACTTCATTAAATAGTCTACCAGTACTAAATATGTACCGATACCCAGAGGTAGTGTACCACAACGGTCCGACGATGTCAACGCCCACGCGTTAGAACGGGTACCCCGTGGTCATGGGTTGTAACGGCGCTCGAAATCGTAGTAAGGTGCCTTTGAAAGAGGCACAAGTGGTACAGGCATTGCAGAAGGTGGCCACCTGCTCACGGATGTGGGGCCAACAGAATCGCTGCCGGACCGCTGCTTCAGTTTTGAAGCGGCCTAAAGGACGTAGTTCGCGGTGTAGGTCAGTGAACGCGGGAATGGCGAGGCTCCCGGGAACAACTAGTCGTGGATGGTCTGAAGTGGGATCTTTAAAGAACAGTAGGTCATTCTCGAGGAATAGGTGACTTTATTATTTGCGGTAGGCGTTATGATTCAGAGCAGCATAGGTCGACGTCAGTCGTAGATAATGGCCGTGTCCGGATCAGTGCCCTGTGCGACTGCCCAACGATGTCGCGTGAGCTCCCTGACCGTGAGCGCAGCGTTGAGCGGGGTGTCTGTGTCACACTTGGTCGGAGGAAGTTCCGGGAGCGACGGAATAAAGCGCCGGGATTATAGTGCTTGTGTCTGGGGCGGTATTGACATATGAAGTCGAATTCCTGTAGAAACTCTTGCCATCTGGCCAACTGAACTTCCGCATTCTTCGTTATCTGGTGCCATTGCAGAGACTTATGGTCCGTTCTAATGACGAAGGGTCTGCCTAGGAGAAAATGCATGAAGCACGTAATGAGTGCTAGTAGCTCGCGGCGGCATGTGCAATAGTTCCGCTCTGGTTTGGATATAATCCTGCTCGCTCGTTTCCCATGTCGCGGGTTTGAGAGAGCACTCCGCCGATGGCGAACCTGTTGGCGTCGCTATCTGTTATGAAAGGCGCCAATATGAGGAGGCCCTTCAAGTCGTCGAAGGAGCGCTGACATTCATCGGACCATTCAAATTGGCGGCCTTTCTCGGATAGGCGATGTAACGGACGCGCTATTTCGACAAAGTAGCGAATGAACCGGCGGAAATATGAAGCTAGGCCAATGAATTCGCGGACCTCTGTGACTGTCTTCGGTGTGGGCCACGCTCAGACGGCTTCTAGTTTCTCCGTTGAGACGTTGGTACCCCCGGAGCTGACGTCGTGGCCGAGGAAGTTGACTTTGCAGCGGAGGAAATGGCACTTCTGTGGATTCACTCAGAGGCCCTCATTTTTCAAAGCTGAAAGAACCGCGTCTAGGTTCCATAATGCTGCTGAGCCGCACGTCCAATTTCTACACTACCGTCTAAATATATTAGGCAACTAGTCAGGTAGAGGTGCGCGAGCACTGACTACATCAGTCGTTGAAATGTGGATGAGGCCGAACATCACCGTTTCGAATTCGAAAATGCCTTAAGGCAGAATGAAAGCAGTCTTCGGGCGATCGGACTGCTCGACCTCTACTTGCTAAAAGCCGGACTATAGGTCTAAGGTGGAAAACCACTGGGCCCCCGCGAGAGCTTAGAGGATGACATCGATGCGTGGCAGAGGAAAGAGTCCAGTGTAGTGACCACGTTAAGGCGACGGTAATCTAAACAGAAGCTAATTTTTCCGTCTTTCTTTGGTACCAGCGTGACTTGGAAGGTCGAATAACCACCGTGCTTAATATCGACTGAATTCTAGCGCTAACTTCCTGTTGGAAGTGCGGAGGAATACGACGTGACGGCTGCCAGAGGGGTGTCGAATGACGGCGGTGCGACCGAAAAACTGATCGTCACACGCGAACACGTCTGTGAAGTTGGTTAACAGAACTTTCAGGTCATGTAAAGCAGAGCGATTGACCTGTGTCCGGGAGCAGTATCAAGTCTATCGCGGTCGGTGATAGAGAAAAGGTTGCCGCAACGGCGGCACAGACGGCCTCGTCCACGAACTCGGACGGGTTGGGCTGAACCTAACGTTGTTCGTGGTCGAAAGACAGGGTGCGGCTATTTACCCGTATACAGCAATTATAAGATTCTAGGAAATTAAGGCCGAGAATCATTTCCAAAGTCAACTTGGGCGTGACCATGAATGTGTGACCCCTAACGCTATTTGGAAAGGTTACAGAAAGCCGAACAGTCTCTAGGGTGGGCAAAGGTGACCCATTCGCCGTGCGTAGGGTGGACGGATTGATGCCCGAGCGAGGCGACCTGAACCACATATGGCCTAAGGTGTCGACGCGGACAAGGGAGGTCGTCACCTCAGTACCGATTAGTGCTTGAACGGGGCGGCTTTAAAGATAAACGGCCGTGTAAAATGGGGCTATTTTATACGAATTTATTAAAAAAACAGGTACAGTGTGGTTACCTTCTCTGTGATGCCATGATGGATTGGGTCGGTTGTCCCACGGTCGGCTGTGCGTCGTTGGGAACCCGGTAAGGGTTCTCAAATGGTCCATCTCTGATATCACGGGCAAAACGCTAGGGTGCCGGATTGTGGGTGTTGTGATCAGAGCCGTTGGAGTATTGCCCGGGGCCTGGGGAAGGCCTGTAGAAGTCTGAGGTAGGCTGGACATCCGGCTGAGGGGTGTCAGCCTGCAGCATCCGCGAGGCACGTACTATGGCGTCGTTCGGGTGCACGGGGGGCTGGATTAGTAGGGTGTACGTCATTTCCTGGGAGCCCAGTCCGCACTTGAAGTGGAAGAGGACCACCTGGTCCCGAGCGGCAGCGGAGAGGGAGGAGGAAGGCGTCAAGAGCGAGGCGCAGGAGTGCATCAGCGAATTGACGAGGCGTTTCCGTAACCTAAAGATGTCGGTTGAGCAGCTACGACAGCTCCTCTTGGATAGAGGGGGTTGGAATAGGCGCTGGAGCTGGTCGCAGGAGACAGTGAAGGGTGTGAAGCACGAGAGGCCTGCATCAAGCGCTCTGTCCATCTGCTCGTCCACCAGGCTTTTTAGTACGGTTCGGCTACGGTCATCAGGCGGCACGTCAAGGTGGAACTTCAGCCGGCGGAACCAGCAACCAAAATCCTTGCTGTCGTCAAAGGGAGCGAAGGAAGGTGGGATTGTGTGGCACGTTGGCGGTGGGTTCGGCGTGGGCGCTGCCACTGGAGATGAGAAACTTCAGCTCTCCACCCCGCCCCCTCAACGTGCATCTCAGAGGCGTCAATACCCTGTGAAGAGGAAAGGGCCCCCAAAGCCTGCTCCGCGCCTACTTACGAGAGAATGGGCCGCAACTACACCAGCTCCAACTCATGCAGCGCACGACTATGAGCCAAAATACTATATCCTTTGGAAGGATGACCTCTTTCCTCGTCATGTCTTCGATCCAGTCGACAACAATTATGAATTTTCGGATAATTTCGCCGAATTCAGCCGGCTACCGCGAGCTGCAAGTTTCAAATAGTCTTTGAAGAAGGAGTGCCAGTGTCGGCATTCACATATTAATGTGTCGCACGTCTGTGGAAGAGATTGGTGGAAGTCACAAAAAGGTGAAGGCAATTGGCAAATTCACTAGCCCATTTGGAAAGAAATGTATGCCGATTCGTGTGGGAAACTGCCCCGGATGGTATGGAATTGTCAACAGGTACTCATAACCAGTATGAACAAGTGCCGTGTCCCGGAGTGGCAATCTGGACCATCGTGAAGGATGCGGACAGATATCAAAATCCTGGCCACTTCGACCTTCCAGCAAGCACCCGTTCTGAAGAACAAGGAGCGGGTGATTTAACGACGAACTGTCTGGGGTATGGACCAAAAGGCTATATCTCTGAGCAAACGTCAGTTCCTTCGTTCTTTCGGTTTTGGAGGAGTCGCAGCACCAGTTTCAAAAAACGAGGCATTTACCCTTTTCTCTAGTTTTTTGAAATTAATTTCGAACTGCATCTTTGATTCAAATCATGTCGTCGAGAAAGACAGTCAACAGCCCTGTCATGGTAGTCTCAGCCAACTTGCCGCTGAAGTGAGAGTTGTCTCACTAAAAGAAGCCATGCCGGAAAAATATGCGAATTACCGGTTGAAAGGATGGTGTCACTACCATGCCCTCGGGGATTGTCTCAGTTTCATTACCGTTAGTCTTCGGCACGTAGAAATAAACAAACACGTGTTTGCTGTAGTAAAAAACCGTGTTGTGTTGTTATTCAGTTAACAACTTCCGTAATGTTCCACAAGCTTGGGTGGCAAAAGAAACGCGAGGAGGTACCCTAACACGGATACCCCATCGCTGCCACCAGTGTAACAACCGTGGACTTAAGGGTACCCACTTTCTTGGCTGTCGGTTACCTTATCAGCCGGTTGCTCCTAGGGAACGTCGTTAAATTCAACTTCGTCCTGATATAACTCAGGCTCTTTGTACTTCTGGTAAGACATACCGTTCAATCACACAGAGAACACCGGAGGAGCGTTAGAAAATAGGTGGATGCATTAACTAAGACGAGAATTCGGGTGCAAAATGGATGACACCAAATGGAGGCGCGTCATCTATAGGTTGGGACAGTGGAGTCGAATACAACCGCCAGGGAATGGGCTGGAGTGTTATCAAGTCGGTACCATCCTTCGCGTTCCGCGGATCCGGGCATGGTGGAGTTGAAGGCTACCCCCGGGGCAGGCGAATCACGGTCCTCACACACTTAGAGTGTAAAAGAAGAAAGAATAGCGGACAAGACGCAGCACACGCTAATCAAGCACGATGATTGTAAATTTGCCTTACATGTTTACCCATTTAAACACCAGGGCCTTTTCTTAGCTCCACTTTCCCCAAGTGAGTAGTTAGTTAAGAATGCGGAACTGCTGCTGAGAGCGTCCGCGTGATATCAAGTAATTTAGTGATTTGGCGCTATAAAAGCTGGTGTAGCGCAGTTTTCGAACACTTTCCGGTGTGATATGATGGCGTCCGTTTCTGTTGGCGAGGTACAATTCCGCGAAGTTCTGCTTGGTCGATACCTCCAAATACCGAGGGACCTGGAGTAAGCAAGTTCGAAGTAATATATAAGTTTAGACAACCGGCTATGATTGCAACGTGAGGAAATCTCATAAATACTCGTTGGAATCTAGATTCCTTACACCGAAAAGTTTGTTTATGCAAGCCGGAAATGTGCTTGTGTAATGGCTTCTAAAAAAAGATATAAGAATTTAGCTGTGCATGTAATGTATATTGCTAGCCATGCTAGTTGTGAGGCATAAAAATTTTAAAATTTTCTAGGGCGTCAAGGTCTTGTTTCTTACCACATAATCAGCCTCTGAGATATGGGTTGATTGGACGAAAATGGTAGGGTTGACGTCATATACACTGATTTCAAGAAGGCGTTTGACAGTGTCCCACACAAACGTCTCATCTACAAATTATCTGAAATCGGCATAAGAGGAATGCTGCTGACATGGATCGCAGACTTTCTTACAGATAGATTGCAAACTGTGTGCGTCGATACCTCGAA
>WEDG01004838.1:0-86633 GCA_017591395.1 Schistocephalus solidus | reverse complement strand
TTGTGGATGAAATGAAACCAGACATTATGTCTTTCACTGAAACGTGGCTTACTGCAGACATTAATGATTCCGAAATATCACTCTATGGAGGAGGAGTCATAGATTATGTCACTCGCAAGCTGACCGCTATAAATGACATACACGTTCCATTACGCGATGTGGAAGTACTAAGCAGTACTATATCTGCTTGACGACACTTCTTTACGGAGCGGAGACCTGTACCGTCTACTGGAACCAAGTCAGGAAGCTGAATCACTTTCATCTCAGCTGCCTTCGCAGAATACTGAATCTGAGATGGCAAGACTGGATCCCGGACACGGACGTCCTAAATTTGACCGGAATCCTCAGCATCCACGACATGCTGAGGCAAGTGTAACTGCGATGGAGTGGCCATCTAGTAAGAATGGACGATGAGCAAATACCCAACTGACTTTTTCTACCGAGATGTCGCTACGGATGCTCGCCGACAGGGAGGTCAAAAACGATGCTACAAGGACACTTTGAAGAAATCGCTGAAGCAACTGCAAATCAACCTGGCGACCTGGGAGGACCTCGCCCAGGATAGACCGACATGGAGATAATACGTGAAGACTGGTTCAGCTATCTATGAGGCCAACCAGATCGCCACCGCCAAGGCCAAAAGAGCGGCACGAAAGTCACCAGCGCCCCGGACCAACATCGTCGATGCCCAGGCCCTGCCAACATGCCCGCGCTGTCAGCGCATCTTCCGCGCGCAAATCGGCCTGGTTGGACATCTTCGGAGACAATGCACCAACAACTGCGGTCAGAGGTCGAAGGCGGTTGGTTCAAATTTGAAGATAAGTGAATTCTCAAATTTTCAACTGATTTCTACGTTTCCTGTAGAAAATATTAGCTTAATTATTGACAATTAATTGTTTTTCTACCTCATCATCAGCTGCACATACCTGCAGTTATTGCAATTGCAAAAGGGAGAAATATAGAGTTTTTAAACTTTTTCACCCTACATAGCCTCATTAAATTTCTCGCAGATTTACGTCAAAAACGACGGAATCTAAAGGCTAATTCTAGAAATAAAGTTGAAAAATTTGTAAGTTTACCTTATTTCCAGCGAAGAATAATTTGTAGTAACTGGTATACCAGTTGATATAATTTTTCATCCTGCATAGCCTCTTCGCTAATTCTATACTCAGTTTAAACTCGTTACCTAGCAGATATTTGCTTTGCAGTGACTTGCTTAAAATATTAAATCTTTTATTCCGTAAAAACGTTACTAGTAACAATTTTCCTTCGTATTATTGATTTGAAAAGTACTTATATTTTTAAAACCAATATGAAACCCCCAGTCAGTACTTAGACGCAAACATCCTCTTCGCGTAAAACTTCCACTAGAACAACCCACCTTAAACATGAAGAAATTAGACCTTGACGCCCTGGAAAACCTTAATATCTATATGTCTAAATATGGTTCTCTTCACGATCCTTGGTACCATTTTTGAGGGAAAGTTGTCTTCACTCACTTCTCAACAATGTGTGAAACTAGAGCCTTTTTATAAACATGGTCAGTACTGAGTCACTTGACCGACATAAGAGAAGTTTCAATTTTCTTTTTAAAAAAACGTTCCCAAGAGTAAAAATCCCCTGGACGTTGCATTTCATTTCCTTTACTCGTGCGGCTTTTAACTTTAAAGTCGCTGAAGCTAAAAGGTTATCTTCCCGTAGTAAAAACCCTCCTATTCTGGTCAAACGTTTTTCAGCGATTGAAGTTGACCTTATTTTCTCTAGGCATGAGCACTCAGCTCAATATTTGAAAAAAAAAAAACAGGTTGTTTATCTGTAGGGATAAAACCCCAATGGAACGTTGGGTTTCACCCTCATTAGCAAACAAGAAGCCTTGGTCTACACCTTCAATACCAAAGGTTATCTCAGAGGTTATTCCTGTAGCTAAAGCAAGCCCACGGCCCTCCAGATCGACAGGAATTTCGATTCCAGCTGAATCTTCACCCGTTAACCTTGTTTCTGGTTTGAGGGAAATTGTGTCAACTCCACTTCTTTCTCATCCCAAGCAAAACCATGCCGGCTATACCTGCCAAATCTACTAACCCTAAGAAAACTCCTAGTAAATCTAAATCTGTGGCTAATCCAGGCTTTAAGATCAGCAATGGCATTACCGATGGGAAACCTGCTAACCCTCAGCATCTACAACAGCTGCGAACGCTAACGTTAGCATCTTTCCCAACCCAAAAATTGTCCGAAATCCACAAATATTTAACGCTTCTAATTATGCTACCAGTTTTTCGAAATCAATTATTCCTTTTTCAAATGCACGTTTTCCGCCAATTTATGCTAACTTCCCTCAAAATCTCATTTCTATGCCACCTCCTATCTTTCAAACGCCACAATATAGCCTTCCCTTCCAAGGTTTTCATCCAAATATGCCGCTGTACAATAATCTCAGTTCTCTTAACAGTAACATTTCGACAAATTGTAGACCAGAGCAATTTTGTTTCCCACCTTTCGTTTCTTCTTTCCAGTTTTCTTCTCCGCCACCAAATTATATATTTTTTTATAAATACTGATGAGCGTAACCTGCAGCTCAGGAATACGCTCAGCTTAGTTTCACTCAATGCGAGGTCAGTTGTAAATATAATGGCTGAGCTTAGAACAGTAGCCTTTGAGCTTGATCCAGATGTGCTGTGCATCACTGAATCCTGGGCTCACTCTCTTATTTCTGACTCAACGCTTGCTACAGATAATTTCCATTTGTACAGACAAGACCGCGCTGAAAAACGTGGCGGTGGTTGCCTCCTTTATATTAAGTCATCCTTTGTACATTTCCCTTTTCATCTGAACATTTCGTCTTTTTCTGGAAATGTATGCTTTGCTTCAGTCATCCTCCCGCACAATAAAAAGCGGTAATTGGCTGTGTCTATAATCCTCCGTGTTATTCTGGCAATGAAAGCGAGCTCTGTGAACTATTTGAAAAAGTTGCAGACACTCAGTTTGATGTCAAAATAATCGTAGGTGATTTTAATCTGCCAGACATTGACTGGCAGGCCAATTCCTCTCCGCCTAAACATCAGAAATTGGTCGATACTATTAACTTTACAAACATGTCCCAACTGGTCAGATCAGTTACTAGAAATGACAACATTTTAGATTTAATTTTTACAAACGATGTTCACCCTCTCTTTATGAATTTCCATCATGATCTATTTACAAGTGATCATGCAATAATTCACTGTTGTTTTCCAATTCCCCTTCTTACGAAGCCTGAGGTTAAATGCAATAACCTCGACTTTGCTAACATAAACCATGAAACAGTAAATAATTTCGTAAGCACTCTAGATTGGCATAGCATATTCTCAATCAACGATCTAAACTTTTTCCGTGAGCTATTGCAGAGCCTCACAGAAAAAATCCAGGCTTTTATCCCGTTTAAGATTTTTAATTCACATTCAGCTTCTTCTACTGTTCCGCATTTTCTCCAGAACAGACTTAAAAAATTACGAAAGCAACTTAAAGATTCATCTAAAAGCTCTTTGTCAGTTCATTTAAGGATTGCACAAATATTTGAATTAGCATCGAGAATAAGGCTCGCGCGAGATAAGCGTAGGGAGTCTCGAGCACTAAGTGATGCCAATTCATCCAAATCTGTTGCTCAAATCTTTCATGTTCGGTCATCGGCTAAGCGTCTGAATGTAACTCCGCCCTTACTCGACTGTAACAGAAAATTTGTTACAGATGATTTGGGCAAAGCAGAATTGTTAAACTCGTTTTTTGCCAACCACTTTACCACTGAAATTAGCCCCACTCCCACAATTCCTCTGCTTTCGAATTCGCTTCTAACAACTATTAATTTCTCGCCTTCATGTATTCAAAAGAAATAGCTCACCTAAAAATTCACATTCAGTTGGAACTGATAACATTCCAAACTCACTTATTAAACAGTTAAGGATTTTCCACCTTTACTAAGCAAATTATCAACTTTCCAACACGGCTTCTTACCGGACCGTTCTTGTGAAACCTGCCACATGTCTTTCAAATCTACTAACCTCTCTTCGTAATGATCATCTATCTGTAGTAGTTATCTATTTTGATCTTAGTAAGGCATTCATAAAGTGCCTCATAGACGACTTCTAGCTAAACTAGAAGCTATAGGATTTCGTAGTCCCCTTACTGACTTTATTAGATCATACCTAAATGATCGAAAAACGTTTTAGTAGGTCCTCATGCTCAAGTGCTACCCCGATTGTTAGTGGTGTCCTTCAAGGTACCGTATTAGGTCCTTTGTTGTTCTTACTGTATATAAATGATATTTCATCGATAGTTAAACATTCTCAATCTTTTTATTTATGCTGATGATCTCAAATGCGTTTATTCCTTCTCTAACTCTACAACCGAACGGTGCCTAGAACAAATTCATTCAGACTTAGACGCTCTTTCGGCCTGGAGCTCCACATGGCTAATGGAGTTCTCACCTACTAAGTGTCGCTACATGAGTTTTGGGCCTGTAAGGCTGCCGCAACCTCTTATCTTTGAAGGTTGCCATATGATTGAATGTTCCTCCATCAAGGACTTGGGCTTAAGCTACACCAATAAATTAGATCTTTCGCCTCATGCCGATAGAATTACGGCCAAAGCTGCTCAGATTTGCGGCTTTATTTCTTATAATTTCTACCTTCCTGAAATTAAATTAAGACTTTATCGTATGTTTGTACTTCCCATTCTTGAATTTTGCTGTCCTTTTTTTCGGTTTGATGAACGAATCTAGCCGTTCAAAAATTGAAAATGTTCAAAGAAATTTCACAAAAACTCCCTATATCCGACTCTTTTTAACTACTTCCTACTCAACAAGATGCCAGCTAACGAAGCTAAAATTTCTTTTGGGTCAGGAGACTTGAAGCAGGCTTTTGTCTCCTTTTTCGTCTTAATAATAGTTCAACTCTCCCAAAGCTTTCTGTCATTACCCCCGTTAGTCTTCCTTATAACCTAGAAATTCTGAACTAATTATACCTCCCCCTGCATCCTCCACGTGTAAACGCTCTCTTCTTTGCTTCTAGGTATAGTTTTCTTTGGAATAACTTGCCAATTGAAATTAGGTCGTTAACTAGTCTATCTGCATTCAAGCGAAGACTGCACATTTATCTTAACACTGATTCTATTAACCTTTTATTTTCCTCATCTTTTCCCAGTAGCTTTCCCCATGACTCGGAGAAAGGACCATCGGGAATTTGAGTAACCCTCTTGAAACTATATTTACGCTACCTGGAGACGCCCATGAACTATAATGTCTCCTTATATCACCCGTCCTCCAAACGATGACGTCATTCGGACGTACAAATTCGGTGGTCCACAGTCTTAAATGCTGCGGTTTCTTTGGATACTAACCATCATCAGAATTCAATTCTGGATCCTATGATGCTGAGGACTTAAGTTCATTGACGCATTTTCGTGAGATTCTGTTTCATACGCCTAAGTGATCAAGAACGAATCACCTCGACGTTTCATTATCTCATTCTGAAATGCTACTGCAGTATTACCCTATTCTACCACCTGACTATTTTTTCCTAAGCGGTTTTTTTCTCCTACCTTCTATTCGAAAATGAAGGCCTATTGAACTCTGCCTCCATTTTCATGGTAGGAGTTTTTTTTCACTGCCTATTTTTTCTAGTTCACCATTAATTTTAAAACATTGCTAAATGTTGACATAGCAGGACAATTTATGAATTTGTACATTTTATCTGCACACATTGTCATAACTTTATTTCGTTACTAATGTTTGCTTAGACAGTACCTTCCCGGTGCTAACCAAATATAAATTCTAAATTCTAAATTCTAAATCCTACAATTCCAAATTCTACGTCAAATTCTGAAAACCCTCCTTTAGACTCCCCAAACCCTCACTCTTGGCATCAATTTCATACTCCCAACATCATAGAGACCACATCCAAATACTTGTCGCCTGTAACCTCCACCACCGCAACCACCACCACCGCCTTCGCCTTCACTACCACCACCGCCATCGGTGATGGGGACTCTCTCCTAAACTGTCCTCAATGCGACCGCACATTCACCTCACGCATCGGTCTCGTCGGTCACTTGCGAATCCATCGTACAGAGACTGGTGAACCAGTGCCTGGAGCACCAACACACAGCAGAGATCGTCACCGTCACTGTCTTCACTGTCCTTGCGCATTCACTCATCGCATGGGCCTATTCGGTTACATGCGCATCCATTACAGCGAAACTCACCGCAATGCCAATAACAACGATACCCACGCACACCCTCCACTCCTTTTGTTTTTACCACCACTGCCACCCCCACTACCATGAATGACATCCCCCAACACTCTACCGCTTTCTCCTGCCCACACTGCGCCCGCAACTTCAACTCACACATCAGCCTGGTCGGTCACCTGCGAATTCATCGCACGGAGGCTGGTGACCCAGTGCCTGTGGGCTCCAACGCGCCCGCCTCCACTGCCTCCCTGGCTCCCGCACATTTACACACCGTATGGGCCTATAAAAACACATGCGCCTACACGACAAATGGCGGTAAACCACCGGAGGCTAAGCCACATCAGCGCGCACCATCTACACTAATACATAGACAACACCCTCACAATCATCATAATATACCTGATAAAATCACGATTTCCTAGAAACCATTGCTTGGAAGGCTGCCAATCTGGCGCTTACACCAGACCACAGCGTCAGCCCAGTGTATGTGTTGTGTGTGTTGAGTGGCTGAGCAGTGGACTGGGAATCAGACGGTGATGGCTCCTCCATATCACCTGAGTAAGTAAATTCTGGTGTGTACGTTATGGGGGCCAGGTCGTACTGTGGAGCGCGAAGACGGATACGCCGATCCGTCAGCCAATGCGCCCACTTCCGCCTCAGAGAACTGACCGGCTCGGACAGCGGTTTGATTGTGGGTGTGGGGGAGAGAGTGATGTCGGCTGCTCAGCGCATGTTCCTCACTATAAACAAGCTGACGCGCTTGAAACTATCAAGGTGCGCTAAAAGCCGTAGCTTGGAAGGTTGCCAACTGACGTGATAACTCGGACCGCGTGGTCAGCCCAATGTGTGTTTTGTGTGGAGTGGCTGACCGGCGGACTGAGAGTCAGGCTGCATTGGCTCCTTCTCAATGTGGCCTTTATGGCACTTTTACTCTGTGGGATCTGATTCGGGTGTGGTGGTACGCCCAGGGGCGGCTCCGGCCGCGCCAGCCACCTGCGTCCTCTCCCGCCTCCGGTCTTCTGGACTCTGTCATGACACCGGGTTCATGTGGGGAGGAGGAGAGAGTGCGGTTACTGCAGCGCAAGGCCACTATCACTTAAAACTAATTCACGTGCAAGTCACCATCCCTGCACCACCCTTCCGTGGAGCATACGGTGGATATCGTCGGACTACGACGATCGAACAATCATTACTATATATGCTAAGTATTCCAGACCACTGACGATCTCGGTTGTGAACCGTTAACATTATCAGACTTCCTATCAGGATCTCATTCTCATAACGGAACTCTACAAAGCCAGCGAGGAGAAAGTTGTCCTTAATGTCGGGAATTTTAACGCTCTTGGTAATGGCTGGAAAACAGATAACTTCAACCACAAACTACTAAAATGGGCATCAGACAAACTTCTCTCTCATTACGTCACCTTTGGAACATTGACGAGAGAAGGACAAGAGTCGAACTGTCGTGATATGATTTTTACCTGAGATGAGGACAATAAGCTAGACCAATATGAGTGACCGCCATTAGGGTCAGGCGATCACATTACGTTGTGCAAGGAGTACTCACGGTTTCCCCAACCCAATTTACCCGATATTTGGAAAAAGAAATTTGGAAGGGGGACTACTCACTTATGAGAAGACAAATTTTAGAGACATCCTGTGAAACAGAACTACATGGTGGAACCAATAAAGATCGGACGACATTGAGCTCGTTATTGAAAAAGATTGTTTTCCTCAACTGTCCTCTCAGGAGAAAGTCAACCATAAACCGCCCAAAGTGGATAACCTCAAACTTGCAGGCCTCTTTCAAAAAAATAAATCGCTTCTGGAGGCGTTACAGACAAACTGGCTCCGATACTCACTTACAGGAAAATAAGCAGCAACGCAACGTTTGTAAAAGTGAGGCTACTAAGCTGCGAAGGAAGTTCAAGCTAAACATACTGCAAAAATTTTTGACACACCCCAAACTGATATATGGCTACATACGGAGTATGATTGTATATTTTAAAGGGTTACAGTCATTGCCCTTGATGACCCTATTAATGTAAAGTTATCATTGCATGTGTACAGTCAATATAAAATGGTGTACATTTAAAAATGTTTGAGTCAAAGCATAACATAACTTCAAATGCGTTTTCACAGCCATAGGCGAAACATTGTGGAAGAAAAGTAGAGCCCGAAAGATTTAAAAGGCTGGTTTTAAGAAATCATGTTGTGACAGTCTTCTTTTGTCAAATATAATGCAATCAAGCCTTCTTTTAAAATCAGTAATGCTGTCAGAGGTAACCGTCTCGCTTGGTAACGAGTTTCCAAGGTCGAACCAATCGTTGGCTGAAACAAAACTTTCTGAGGTTCAATCGCGTGCGTTCGCTATTAACCTTGTAAGGACGACCACGCAGATGAGCTGTGCAGGCAAAGTCGAAGAAATCCTCCGATCTCAGGGAAGAATCATGGCCCCGGATAATCCGGAATGTCCAGAGCAGGCTACACCGTAAGTGCCTGTAGGAAAGAGGAAATAAGTCAAGCATTTTCAATCTGTCTTGGTACGGTAAAGTCTTAAGACCGTCAACCATCTTCGTTTTTTCTTTGTTGCACCTGTTCGAGGAGGTCAACATCTTTCTTCATCAACGGTATCTAAGCTGGTACTCCGTTATCTAAATGCGGTCTAAAAAAGGCGCCTTAGACTTTTCTGAAGAGATCAGGGGGAATATTTTAAACGCACGTCTGATCCAATGTAGTGTACATGTTGCCTTCTGGACTGCTTTCTTACAGTGTTCTGAGGGCATCAAATTCGCAGTTGTCCACATGCCCAGATCTTTGTATGTTTCTATCTCTTTTAATGCAGTGCCATTAATAAAGTACTGGTGTCTCAGCGATACTTTTCGACCGGCGCTTATGAGTAGGATCACGCACTTGGATACATTAAACTTAAGAAGCCACCTAGCCGACCAGGCACTTACTTTGTCGATATTCGATTGTAACCCTTTTGCGTCATCAGCGCAGCTGACTTCAGTCCATATTTTAATGTCATCTGCAAACATGACAGCTTCACAATCTAGGTCATTGAGACAGTCGTTCACGTCGATTAGGAAGAGTAGGGGGCCCAAAACAGAACCCTGTGGCACACAACTTTTTACTTTTGCCCATTCTGAGCTAGAGTTTCAAACAACAACTCTCTGTACTCTGAAAGACAAGAAACTCTTGATCCAATTGAAAAATTTTCCTTGAATTCCTACGTTCCAAATCTTCTGTAAAAGCAACCCGTGTGGTACACTATCAAAGGCCTTTTTGAAGTCAAAAAATACAACATCTACTGCATGACCCTTATCTGTGGCCTTTGTCCATTTCTCGTGCGACTGAAGGGCACTCGTGAGACAGGAACGTCCTGGACGGAAGCCGTGTTAGGAATCGCATAGGATTTTGGTTGTTTTCCAGATAGAGCATTAAATTCCTCTTGATACTGCCCATTATTTTTGCACGCTATGCAAGTTAAACTGACAGGGCGGTAATTTTCACAGTCGAGTCGTGAACCTCCTTTATAGATCGGGGTGATGAATGCGCACTTCCATTCTTCCGGGAGTTTGCTTTCTTCAAAGGACTATTGGAATATGATGGACAGTGGTACACACAGTTTGTTAGCAAGTTCTCTAAGTGCAAATGCAGGAATTCTATCTGGCCCAGGCGACTTGGCAGGCTTTAAACGGAGTAATTCGGTTTTAACTACGGTCGGGTGAAAAGTCTAGGTCAAGGTCCTCTGTTGTGGATGAGGAGGAGATGGAGAAGGAAGGGAAAGTGGGGAAGGGTACACATTGGTTGACAAACTGTTTGAAAAGCAGCAAAATTATTAGGCTCTCTAGTAAAGACGGTCTGGAAGAATTTGGAAAGAAGGGAGGTTTTAACCTGGTCATCGGTCTCCAGTTTTCCGTCTGCAGACCTAAGGGCAGGTAACATTTCCTGAATTATCTTTGTACTCCGTATGTAGCCATATGGCATTTTGGGGTGTTCCAACGATTTTTGCAGTATATTTAGTTCAAACTTCCTCCACAGCTTAGTAGCCTCACATTTACAAACGTTGCGTTGTTGCTTATATTCCCGTAAGTGAGCATCGGAGCCGGTTTGTCTGTAACGTCTTCAGAAGCGATTTCTTTTTTTGAAAGAGGCCTGCAAGTTTGAGGTTATCCACTTTGGGCGGTTTATGGTTGTCTTTCTCCTGAGAGGACAGTTGAGGTAAACAATCTTTTTCAATAACGAGCTTAATGTCGTCCGATCTTTATTGGTTTCACCATGTAGTTCTGTTTCCCAGGATATCTGTGACAGTTGTCTTCTCATAAGTGAGTAGTCCCCCTTCCAAATGTTTCTTTCCCAAGTATCGGGTAAATTTGGTTTGGAAAACAGTGAGTACTCAAAGCAAAGCGTAATGTGATCACTTGAACCTAATGGCGGTCGATCCTGTAGGTCTAGCTTATTTTCCTCATCTCGGGTAAAAATCAGGTCAGGACAGTTTGATTTTTGTCCTTCTCTCGTCCATGTTCCAAAGGTGACGTAATGAGAGAGAAGTTTGTCTGTTGCCAATTTTAGTAGTTTGTAGTTGAAGTTATCTGACATTCCCTGCGCAGTCCATGTTTTTCAGTCAATATCAGGAGCGTTAAAATCCCCAACAATGAGGACATCTTTCTTCTCGCTGGCTTTGTAGAGTTCCGTTATGAGTATGAGATCCTGATCGGAAGTTTGATAAGGCGAACGGTACACAACCGATATCGTCAGTGGTCTAGAATACTTAGCAGATATAGTAATGCTTAAGACTTTTACATCGCGTAATGGAATATGTATGTCAGCCATTGCGGTTAGCTTGCGAGTGACATAAACATTGACTCCTCCTCCTTGACTTGGTCTATCTCTCCTGAATTGCTGATATCCTCTGAGTGATATTTCGGAATCAGTAATTTTTGCAGTAAGCCACGTTTCAGTGAAAGCCATAATGCCTTTGTTTAATTCCGTCAACAACGCTTCTAAGGTCGTCCAGCTTGTTGAACAGGCTTTGTACATTTGCGGGGATGACTTTCAATGATCGATTCGTCGGGGAAACCCAGCCTTCATTGTTACAGGTTTTAGCCACAGGAATGACACATTTATCTGGACTATTTGATCGTCTTTGATTTTCAGCCGTTTCTCTCCTCTGCCAATTCTCTCTCCATCAATTCTATCCCAAGTTCCCTCATTTTCAGCCGTTCCCTCGGCTCGTAGTCCGGCTGAAAAAACACTTGTTAATGCGATCCCCGTAAGATCCTTCTTTCTTCTAGCAGAGGTGCTGCCTTGGTTTCATTTTCTAAAATAATTTTAAGAGGCCTTGGGGATATTCTCATGTCGCGGCTGGGGTCTGCTTTGCCTAGTCGGAAAGCTTTTTGCACGGTGTAAATTTCCCCTTTCTTCAGGACTGCACTAGCATATTTATGAAGAAGATTAAGATCGTGTGTCACTCGTTCCTTCGGAATGCAGGACCTGGATTCTGGGACACCCCATATTACAATATTTCGTTTACGATTTATGGGCGAGGTCCTAATTTGCTCGCCCACGCTAAGTTGAGAGTTCACAGAGGTAGCGTTACTCGTGGTTGCTGGCACGGTGTAAATTTCCCCTTTCTTCAGGACTGCACTAGCATGTTCATGAAGAAGATCTAGATCGTGTGTCACTCATTCCTTCTAAATGCAGGACGTTGATTCTGTGATCCTCCTTATTATGATATTTCGTTTACGATTTATGGACGAGGTCCTAATTTGCCCGCCCTCGCTAGGGTGGGAGTTTACAGAGGTGACGTTACTCGCTGATGCTGGCACTTCAACATGAGAGTGATTTTTGTCCGATGCTGGGATTCTGGGACATATATTTTTGGATGATATATTACCTGTGCCTTCTGAAACTCGTTTCTGTATTTTCTTGGATCCCTGCCGGTTGCTCTTTTTCCTTACTGGATGCTGTTTAACAGCTACATCGAGCCCCGTTGACGTAGTGTCATCTTTCTTGTTGGATGTGATGGCTACGGAAGCTGTGCCTGCGTATGTGCATTTGTCTCCCTCGTGTTCCATCGTTAGGGACTGCTTCTTTTCGGGCAAATTGTGAGGAAGTTTCTTTAACTTCTCTATCTCCATCTTCAGCCCCTGCATATCCTTTTCAATCTCCGAAATTTTTTGAAGAAGTTTAAAGCATGTCGCACACGCTTCGTCCTCGTAATTAACATCCAAAAAACTTACTAAACTTTTGGCCCGTTTGGCGGGAGGTGATTTTAAGGAAGCATGTCCGAAAATGAGGACATTCGTATTATGATTTATGTTTATTCGATCATTAAAAATTAGGTTAGAGAGTTTGTCGTGAGGCGACAGCTCAGTGGTTTCACTGTCGTTCCCCGCTGCTGGTGTCCCGGTTCGAATTTTGGCAGTTTCACATATTTTGCACGATTTTCGAAGGGCATATTTTTGACTTCCATGATAGATCGCAAAAATGATAAAGGGTGTTAAAAATATGGGACGACGGTTTTAGCGGAGAGTACAAAGAGAACTCAGAAAATGATTCATACCCTAAGGTCTGCAGACAGAAAACTGGAGACCAACGACCAGGTTCAGGACAGTGAAGTATTGACACAGAAGCACGGCGTAGTACTTCTCCTTTCAGTGTTCTGGATCTGGTATTCTGTACTAGCAGCACTTGTGCCGGCGAACGACTGCTTGCTGTCGACTGAGGAATAACCCGATTACGGACTACAGAGCCAGCAATATTACCTTAAGCATGAAGTCTGGCGCAGGATTTAGAGGCCGTGGACGTCATCAGAACGGAAGAGATCTTTCAGAGAATTAGCACCCAAAATTCGTAGAAGGTGTCCTATATGTAGAAAACTAGTAACAGCTCTCGTAAACAAAGGAGAGTTTTGCTGAATTTTACTACTTATGGGTAGGTTATGCCAGATTGCTATAGCGTTTACCGAAAAAACTGACGGTATCTAACGGTGCGTGCCAAAGGAAGAAATAAGAATACATCTCTATGATTGGTGCGCCAAGAGTGCTCGAGCTGCCTCAAGGATGTGAGGGGGTTAAAGGTAACACTGTGTAAAAGTTTAAACAGTTTAAATAGTCCGTTCTGTAATCTACGAAGCCACAACGGGTCGAGGCTTGTAAGCTCACAGCGTTGTTGGTAGGACAGGTTTCTGTGCTCTGAAGGGAAAACTCTTTTGTAATCCCTTTAACAGTCACTTTATTTATGGAAGTAGGCTTTCACCCTTGAGCTCCCAACTCACATGAAAAAATGTCAATTTAATAAACGTTAACAGTATTAAATCTGACAAATGGAAATTTAGGGTCATCGATATGTGTGGGCCAGGCGCAAGCTGCCACTGCTGACAAAATCTCCATTATATGTACAATAGTTTCTCAGCAAATGAGTTTCTAGTTTACATTTAAATGTTTTAACAGTGTCTGAAAGGTCAACCTCGTCAGGGAGTCCGTTCAATGCTCCAATGACCCTCTGAGAATAATGGTTCCAACGGACGTCCGTTTGGACCAACTTTCTCTGCATTTTAAAAAGATGACTTTGCAGATGTTCCGTGCCAGCCTATTCGAAGAAGTCCGCAAATTCTAGGGCACACTCGCGGCCTCTGACAATCCGGTAGGTTTGGACGAGGTCACTGCCTAGTTGCCTGGAATTGAGAGGAAACAAATCAAGTTCAGCCAGTCTGGCTTCGTAAGGCAGATGACTAAGATTCTTGACCATCTTCGTAGCATTTGCCTGCAGTCAGAGGTAAGTTTCAGTTTCAAGGTCGACGGCGGTTGGTTCAAATTTGAAGATAAGTGAATTCTCAAATTTTCAACTGATTTCTACGTTTCCTGTAGAAAATATTAGCTTAATTATCGACAATTAATTGTATTTCTACCTCATCATCAGCTGCACATACCTGCAGTTATTGCAATTGCAAAGGGAGAAATATAGAGTTTTTAAACTTTTTCACCCCTACATAGCCTCATTAAAGTTCTCGCAGATTTACGTCAAAAACGACGGAATCTAAAGGCTAATTCTAGAAATAAAGTTGAAAAATTTGTAAGTTTACCTTATTTCCAGCGAAGAATAATTTTTAGTAACTGGTATACCAGTTGATATAATTTTTCATCCTGCATAGCCTCTTCGCTAATTCTATTTTCAGTTTAAACTCGTTACCTAGCAGATATTTGCTTGCAGTGACTTGCTTAAAAATATTAAATCTTTTATTCCGCAAAAACGTTACTAGTAACAATTTTTCCTTCGTATTATTGATTTGAAAAGTACTTATATTTTAAAACCAATATGAAACCCCAGTCAGTTCTTAGACGCAAACATCCTCTTCGCGTGAAACTTCCACTAGAACAACCCACCTTAAGCATGAAGAAATTAGACCTTGACGCCCTGGAAAACTTTTAATACCTTTATGTCTAAATATGGTTCTCTCTTCACGATCCTTGGTACCATTTTTGAGGGAAAGTTGTCTTCACTCACTTCTCAACAATGCGTGAAACTAGAGCCTTTTATAAACATGGTCAGTACTGAGTCACTTGACCGACATAAAAGGAGTTTCAATTTTCTTTTAAAAAAACGTTCCCAAGAGTAAAATCCCTCTGGACGTTGCATTTCATTTCCTTTTACTCGTGTGGCTTTAACTTTAAAGTCGCTGAAGCTAAAAAGGTTATCTTCCCGTAGTAAAAACCCTCCTATTCTGGTCAAACTTTTTTTCAGCGATTGAAGTTGACCTTATTTTCTCTAGGCATGAGCACTCAGCTCAATATTTGAAAAAAACAGGTTGTTTATCTGTAGGGATAAAACCCCAATGGAACGTCGGGTTTCACCCTCATTAGCAAACAAGAAGCCTTGGTCTACACCTTCAATACCAAAAAGTTATCTCAGAGGTTTGTCCTGAAGCTAAAGCAAAGCCCACGGCCCTCCGGATCGACAGGAATTTCGATTCCAGCTGAATCTTCACCCGTTAACCTTTGTTTCTGGTTTGAGGGAAATTGTGTCAACTCCACTTCTTTCTCATCCCAAGCAAACCATGCCGGCTATACCTGCCAAATCTACTAACCCTAAGAAAAACTCCTAGTAAATCTAAATCTGTGGCTAATCCAGGCTTTAAGATCAGCAATGGCATTACCGATGGGAAAACCTGCTAACCCCTCAGCATCTACAACAGCTGCGAACGCTAACGTTAGCATCTTTCCCAACCCAAAAATTGTCCGAAATCCACAAATATTTAAGGCTTCTAATTATGCTACCAGTTTTTCGAAATCAATTATTCCCTTTTTCAAATGCACGTTTTCCGCCAATTTTTCGCTAACGTCCCTCAAAAATCTCATTTCTATGCCACCCCCTATCTTTCAAACGCCACAATATAGCCTTCCCTTCCAAGGTTTTTCAACCAAATATGCCGCTGTATAATAATCTCAGTTCTCTTAACAGTAACATTTCGACAAATTGTAGACCAGAGCAATTTTGTTTCCCACCTTTCGTTTCTTCTTTCCAGTTTTCTTCTCCGCCACCAAATTATCCTTTTTTATAAATACTGATGAGCGTAACCTGCCGCTCAGGAATACGCTCAGCTTAGTTTCACTCAATGCGAGGTCAGTTGTAAATAAGATGGCTGAGCTTAGAACAGAAGCCTTTGAGCTTGATCCAGATGTGCTGTGCATCACTGAATCCTGGGCTCACTCTCTTATTTCTGACTCGACGCTTGCTATAGATAATTTCAATTTGTACCGACAAGACCGCGCTGAAAAACGTGGCGGTGGTTGCCTCCTTTATATTAAGTCATCCTTTGTACATTTCCCTTTTCATCTGAACATTTCGTCTTTTTCTGGAAATGTATGCTTTGCTTCAGTCATCCTCCCGCACAATAAAAAAAGCGGTAATTGGCTGTGTCTATAATCCTCCGTGTTATTCTGGCAATGAAAGCGAGCTCTGTGAACTATTTGAAAAAGTTGCAGACACTCAGTTTGATGTCAAAAATAATCGTAGGCGATTTTAATCTGCCAGACATTGACTGGCAGGCCAATTCCTCTCCGCCTAAACATCAGAAATTGGTCGATACTATTAACTTTTACAAACATGTCCCAACTGGTCAGATCAGTTACTAGAAATGACAACATTTTTAGATTTAATTTTTACAAACGATGTTCACCCTCTCTTTATGAATTTCCATCATGATCTATTTACAAGTGATCACGCAATAATTCACTGTTGTTTTCCAATTCCCCTTCTTACGAAGCCTGAGTTTAAATGCAATAACCTCGACTTTGCTAACATAAACCATGAAACAGTAAATAATTTCGTAAGCACTCTAGATTGGCATAGCATATTCTCAATCAACGATCTAAACTTTTCCGTGAGCTATTGCAGAGCCTCACAGAAAAAAATCCAGTCTTTTATCCCGTTTAAGATTTTTAATTCACATTCAGCTTCTTCTACTGTTCCGCATTTTCTCCAGAACAGACTTAAAAAAATTACGAAAGCAACTTAAAGATTCATCTAAAAGCTCTTTGTCAGTTCATTTAAGGATTGCACAAATATTTGAATTAGCATCGAGAATAAGGCTCGCGCGAGATAAGCGTAGGGAGTCTCGGGCACTAAGTGATGCCAATTCATCCAAATCTGTTGCTCAAATCTTTCATGTTCGGTCATCGGCTAAGCGTCTGAATGTAACTCCGCCCTTACTCGACTGTAACAGAAAATTTGTTACAGATGATTTGGGCAAAGCAGAATTGTTAAACTCGTTTTTTTGCCAACCACTTTACCACTGAAACTAGCCCCACTCCCACAATTCCTCTGCTTTCAAATTCACTTCTAACAACTATTAATTTCTCGCCTTCATGTATTCAAAAAAAGAAATAGCTCACCTAAAAAAATTCACATTCAGTTGGAACTGATAACATTCCAAACTCACTTATTAAACAGTTAAGGGATTTTCCACCTTTACTAAGCAAATTATACTCAGTATTTCTCGTAAATGGTTTCTTCCCCGATTATTGGAAAAACTTCTATTATAATACCAGTTTTTAAATCTGGTTCCCGCTCGGACATTCATAACTATCGCGGTGTTCATAAAACGCCCTCTCTTGCTAAACTCTTCGAAAAACTAATTGCAAAACAAATCACGGATTTTTTTGCATAAGCAATAAAATTATCAACTTATCCCAACACGGCTTCTTACCGGACCGTTCTTGTGAAACCTGCCACATGTCTTTTTCTAAATCTACTAACCTCTCTTCGTAATGATCATCTATCTGTAGTAGTTATCTATTTTGATCTTAGTAAGGCATTCGATAAGGTGCTCATAAACGACTTCTAGCTAAACTAGAAGCTATAGGATTCCGTAGTCCCCTTTACTGACTTTTATTAGATCATACCTAAAATGATCGAAAACAAAAGTTTTAGTAGGGTCCTCATACTCAAGTCCTACCCCCGATTGTCAGTGGTGTCCTTCAAGGTACCGTATTAGGTCCTTTTGTTGTTCTTACTGTATATAAATGATATTTCATCGATAGTTAAACATTCTCAATCTTTTTATTTATGCTGATGATCTCAAATGCGTTTATTCCTTTCTCTAACTCTACAACCGAACGGTGCCTAGAACAAATTCATTCAGACTTAGACGCTCTTTTCGGCCTGGAGCTCCACATGGCTAATGGAGTTCTCACCTACTAAGTGTCGCTACATGAGTTTTGGGCCTGTAAGGCTGCCGCAACCTCTTATCTTTGAAGGTTGCCATATGATTGAATGTTCCTCCATCAAGGACTTGGGCTTAAGCTACACCAATAAATTAGATCTTTTCGCCTCATGCCGATAGAATTACGGCCAAAGCTGCTCAGATTTGCGGCTTTATTTCTTATAATTTCTACCTTCCTGAAATTAAATTCAAGACTTTATCGTATGTTTGTACTTCCCATTCTTGAATTTTTGCTGTCCTTTCTTCGGTTTGATGAACGAATCTAGCCGTTCAAAAAAATTGAAAAATGTTCAAAGAAATTTCACAAAAACTCCTATATCCGACTCTTTTTAACTACTTCCTACTCAACAAGATGCCAGCTAACGAAGCTAAAATTTCTTTTGGGTCAGGAGACTTGAAGCAGGCTTTTTGTCTCCTTTTTTTCGTCTTAATAATAGTTCAACTCTCCCAAAGCTTTCTGTCATTACCCCCCGTTAGTCTTCCTTATAACCTAAGAAATTCTGAACTAATTATACCTCCCCCTGCATCCTCCACGTGTAAACGCTCTCTTCTTTGCTTCTAGGTATAGTTTTCTTTGGAATAACTTGCCAATTGAAATAAGGTCGTTAACTAGTCTATCTGCATTCAAGCGAAGACTGCACATTTATCTTAACACTGATTCTATTAACCTTTTATTTTCCTCATCTTTTTCCCAGTAGCTTTCCCCATGACTCGGAGAAAGGACCATCGGGAATTTGAGTAACCCTCTTGAAACTATATTTACGCTACCTGGAGACGCCCATGAACTATAATGTCTCCTTATATCACCCGTCCTCCAAAACGATGACGTCATTCGGACGTACAAATTCGGTGGTCCACAGTCTTAAATGCTGCGGTTTCTTTTGGATACTAACCATCATCAGAATTCAATTCTGGATCCTATGATGCTGAGGACTTAAGTTCATTGACGCATTTTCGTGAGATTCTGTTTCATACGCCTAAGTGATCAAGAACGAATCACCTCGACGTTTCATTATCTCATTCTGAAATGCTACTGCAGTATTACCCTATTCTACCACCTGACTATTTTTTTTCCTAAGCAGTTTTTTTTCTCCTACCTTCATTCGAAAATGAAGGCCTATTGAACTCTGCCTCCATTTTCACGGTAGAGTTTTTTCACTGCCTATTTTTTTTCTAGTTCACCATTAATTTTTAAAAACATTGCTAACTGTTGACATAGCAGGACAATTTATGAATTTGTACATTTTATCTGCACACATTGTCATAACTTTATTTCGTTACTAATGTTTGCTTAGACAGTACCTTCCCGGTGCTAACCAAATATAAATTCTAAAAAATTCTAAAAAAGAGTAGATCATGGTCAACACGATTAAAAGCCTTCATGAAGTCGAAATAAACGGTGAAGATTGCAAAACCAATATATTTCGATTGTAGCACATGATCTTATTAAGAGAGCTGGCAGGTGTCACAAGATCTTTTTTCGAGAAACACATGCTGGGATGCATTAAGTAGGTTATTCTCTGTTAGGTGACGCATTAGCTTGCCTTTAATCAAGGTCTCTCACAGCTTCGAGGCTGCTGGCAAGGTATTTATTGGCCTTAAGTCGTCGAATGACGTAGTTCGGCTGTGTTTGGGGGGTGAAGGGGTACTGGTTAGGGGAAGCACCACACAGATAGCATTTGGTAGCTCCATTTGTCTCGTACAGGTGGTAAATGCTCCTGTGGCCACCTCTAACTGGTACCCTGTGGCTCACCTGTGGCTCCTCGAAGTTGGGTTCCTCCCAGTGGCCAAACCAAGGGCAACCGTCACGATCGGTGGGCTAAAGCAGGTGACGGTCTCCGGTATTGTGTGGGCCTCCACACCCGGTATGTCTGACTCCCAAACTTCCGACCTCCCCCCTTTCAAAAAGTCCTACGGTGAGGGCGACAGAAACCCCGTAGGCGGCTCAGGCTAACTCGGGTCTTTCTCCCACTGAAACAAAACCTTGACCCAAAGTGGAGCTCGGCAGCCGTCTGGGATGTCCACACAGCCCTATTTAAGGACAGCACTACTTGTCTCGTTGAGGAGGAAGGGGCTAGAAAAGTTGCCCTAAACAAGTGCACGTTATCTCGTCTTCTGCAGCCGGCCGCGGCTTGCAGATCGCAAAATACGCGGTCGTAAAACTCAAAAAAATAAAAATAAACCCCGTCCCCATCGCCCTCACCATACCCTCCAGGCTGCTCGGGTGAGTCCATTCGCACTAGCAGTCTGGAATGTTCGTTCCCTTGTAGACAATCCTAGGAGCAACCAACCGGAACGGTGGACGGCGCTAGTCACTCGGGAACTGGTGCGCTACACGGTGGACGTTGCTGCTCTCAGCGAGACCCGATACTCTAAGCAGGGTCTGCTGGAGGAGGTGGGTGCCGGCTACACCTTCTTCTGGAGTGGCCGGCCAAAGCCAGAGCGACGCGACGCTGGTGTTGCCTTTGCCATCCGGAACGACATCGTGGAACGTCTGCCCTGTCTGCAGCAGGGTATCAATGATCGCCTGATGAGCCTCCGCCTACCTCTTTGGGAGACCAGTTCGCCACCATCATCAGCGCCTATGCGCTCTGATGCGGCGAAGGACAAATTCTAAGAGAACATGCACGCCGTGCTGGTGATTGTGCCGAAGGTGGACAAGTTAATTGTCCTTGGTTACTTCAACGCACGCGATGGGATGGACGGCCTCCTTCTTCTGCAAACATGTGCGGAATACCGTCTCCTGCTGACCAACACCTTCTTCCGCCTTCCGACGCGGGAGAAGGCCACGTGGATGCACCCTCGATCACGGCGCTGGCAGCTGCTGGACTATGTTCTCGTCCGGAGGCAAGATCGATAGGACGTGCTGGTAACCAAGGCGATCTGCGATGCCAATGTTTGGACATCTCCCAGATGAGGCTCCGACTGCAACCCGACGAAGGCCCCAAGGTAAGCGGCCGACAGGTAGGTTAAATACTCTTTTATTAAATTTGCCTGCTCACTGTTTTGATTTCAGCAACCGAATAACTGAGAATCTGGAAAGCCTGCATGCTTCAGATAATAGCGGCACCGTGGAAAAACGATTGTGCCAACTGCAAAATGTCATCCAGTCCACCGCCATTGAAGTCCTCGGACGCGCACGCCGTAATTACCAGGACTAGTTTGACGACAATGACGCCAACATTAACAACTTACTCGCGGAGACGAATGGACTAAGCAAAATCTACATGGACCTTCGGACTGACGACACCAAAGCAGCCTTCTTCAGAGGCCCTAGCCTTCTACAGCAACGGCTGCGGAATATGCAGGACGCCTGGATGATCCGAAAAGGCTGAGGAAATTCAGGGGTATGCGGACCGCACTGAAATGAAAAATTTTTTCAAAGCCATAAAGGCCATCTACGGCCCGTGTATCAAGGGGACCGCACCGCTGCTAAGCTCTGACGGCACAATACTGCTGACAAAAGAAATCGAAAATTCTGAAGCGCTGGGCCGAGCACTTCATAAGTGCCCTAAATTGCTCATCAGCCATCTCCGATGCTGCCATTGACCGGCTCATTCAAGTGGACACGAACAATAACCTGGATTTGCCAGCTTCCCTATCAGAAACTATTCGGGCCGTGCAGCAGATTTCCAGCGGTAAAGCACCGGGATCCGACGCAATCATACCACAGTTCTACAAGCACGGTGGGCCCCGGCTGATGGCATAAATCACAGCACTCTTCCAGGAGATGGGGCATCAAGGACAAGTTCCTCAGGACTTCAAAGACGCGACCATCGTATATCTCTATAAAACGAAGGGGGACCCGCAACTCTGTGATAATCACAGAGGCATCTTGTTACTCAACATCGCTGGGAAGAATTTTGCCCATATCTTTCTCATTCGTCTGAACGGTCACCTAGAGCAGGGCCTGCTCCCGGAAAGCCAATGTGGCTTCCGCTTACAACCGACATGATCTTTGCTGCCCGTCAGCTACAAGAGAAGTGCCAGGAGATGCAAACCACCTATACATTACCTTCATGGATCTGACGAAAGCCTTTGACAAGGTGCATCGCGACGGAATGTGGAAAGTCATGCATAGCTGGCATCTTGTTTGAGTAGGAAAGTAGTTAAAAGAGTCGGATATAGGAGTTTTTGTGAAATTTCTTTGAACATTTTCAATTTTTGAACGGCTAGATTCGTTCATTAAACCGAAAGAAATGACAGCAAAATTCAAGAATGAGAAGTAAAAACATACGATAAAGTCTTAATTTAATTTCAGGAAGGTAGAAATTATAAGAAATAAAATCGCAAATCTGAGAGCTTTGGCCGTAATTTTATCGGCATGAGGCGAAAGATCTAATTTATTCGTGAAGCTTAAGCCCAAGTCTTTAACGGAGAAACATTCAATCATAGGGCAACCTACTAAAATAAGGGGTTGTGACAGCCTTTCAGGCCCAAAACTTATGTAGCGACACTAAGTAGGTGAGAACTCTATTAGCCATGTGGAGCTCCAGGCCGAAAGAGCGTCTAAGTTTGAATGAATTTGTTCTAGGCACCGTTCAGTCGTAGATTTAGAGAATGACTACACCATTTGAGTTCATCAGCATAAATAAAAGATTGAGAATGTTTAACTATCGATGAAATATCATTTATATACAGTAAGAACAACAAAGGACCTAATACGGTACCTTGAAGGACACCACTAACAATCGGAGTAGCACTTGAGCATAAGGACTCCACTTAAACGTTTTTTTCGATCATTTAGGTATTATCTAATAAAGTCAGTAAGGGGACTACGAAATCCTATAGCTTCTAGTTAAGCTAGAAGTCATCTATGAGGCACTTTATAGAATGCCTTACTAAGATCAAAATAGATAACTACTACAGATAGATGATCATTACGAAGAGAGGTTAGTAGATTTAGAAAACGACATGTGGCAGGTTTCACAAGAACGGTCCAGTAAGAAGCCGTGTTGGGAAAAGTTGATAATTTTATTGTTTATGAAAAAATCCATGATTTGTTTTGTAATTAGTATTTTAAAGAGTTAAGAAAGAGAGGGCGTTTTATGAACACCGCGATAGTTATGAATGTCTGAGCGGCATCCAGATTTAAAAACTGGCATTATAATAGAAGTTTTCCAATAATCGGGGTAGAAACCATTTTTGAGAAATACTGAGAATAACTTGTTCAGTAAAGGTGGAATATCCCTTAACTGTTTAATAAGTGAGTTTGGAATGTTATCAGTTCCAAGCGAATGTGAATTTTTTGGATGAGGTATTTCTTTTTGAATTCGTGAAGGCGAGAAATTAATGATTGATCGAAGTGAATTTGAGAGCAGAGGAATTGTGGGGGATGGGCTAGTTTCGGTGGTAAAGGGGTTGGCGAAAAACGGATTTAACAATTCTGCTTTACCCAAATCGTTTGTTACAAATTTTTTGTTACAGACGAGTAAGGGCGGAGTTACATTCAGACGCTTAGCCGATGACCGAAGATGAAAGATTTGAGCAACAGATTTGGATGAATTGGCATCACTTAGTGCCCGAGAATCCCTACGCTTTTCTCTCGCGAGCCGTATTTTTCGACGCTTATTCAAATATATTTTCAATCCTTAAATAAATTGACAAAGAGATTTTAAATGAATATTAAAGTTTCTTTTGTAATTTTTTAAATCTCTTTTGGAGAAAATGCGGAACAGTAGAAGAAGCTGTATTTGAATTAAAAATCTTTAACGGAATAAAAGCCTTGATTTTTTCGTTGAGGCTCTGCAATAGCTCACGGAAAAGTTTTGGATCGTTGAGTGAGAATATGCTATGCTAATCTAGAGTGCGAACGAAATTATTTATTGTTTCATGGTTTGTGTTAGCAAAGTCGAGGTTATTGCATTTAAACTCAGGCTTCGTAAGAAGGGGGACTGGAAAACAACAAAGAATTATTGCGTGATCACTTGTGAATAGATCATGATTGAAATTCATAAAAAGAGGGTAGACATCATTTGTAAAAATTAAATCTTAAATGTTGTCATTTTTAGTAACTGATCTGACCTGTGGGTACATGTTTGAAAAATTAATAGTATCGACCAATTTCTGATATTTAGGCGGAGCGGAATTTGCCTGCCAGTCAATGTCATGCACATTAAAATCGCATACGATCATTTTAACATCAAATTGAGTGTCTGCAACTTTTTCAAATAGTCCAAATAGCTCACGTTCTTTGCCAGAATTACACGGGGGATTATAGACATAGCCAATTACCGCTTTTTTATTGTGCGGGAGGATGACTGAAGCAAAGCATACATTTCCAGAAAAGGACGAAATGCTCAGCTGAAAAGGGAAATGTACAAAGGATGACTTAATATAAAAGAGGCAACCACCACCACGTTTTTCATGGCGGTCTTGTCGGTACAAATTGAAATTATCTATAGCAAGCGTTGAGTCAGAAATAAGAGAGTGAGCCCAGGATTCAGTGATGCACAGCACATCTGGATCAAGCTCAAATGCTACTGTTCTAAGCTCAGCCATCTTATTTACAACTGATCTCGCATTGAGTGAGACTAAGCTGAGCGTATTCCTGAGCTACAGGTTACGCTCATCAGTATTTATAAAAAGGATAATTTGGTGGCGGAGAAGAAAACTGGAAAGAAGAAACGATAGGTGGGAAACAAAATTGCTCTGGTCTACAATTTGTCGAAATTTTACTGTTAAGAGAACAGAGATTATTGTACAACGGCATATTTGGATGAAAAACTTGAAAGGAAAGGCTTTACTGTGGCGTTGAAAAGATAATGGGTGGCATAGAAATGAGATTTTGAGGGAAGTTAGCATAAATTGGCGGAAAACGTGCATTTGAAAAAGGAATAAATGATTTCGAAAAACTGGTAACATAATTAGAAAGATTAATTTTTTGAGGATTTTGGACATTTTTCGGTTGTGAAAGATGCTAACGTTAGCGTTCGCAGCTGTTGAAGATGCTGAGGAGTTAGCAGGTTTCCCATCGGTAATGACATTACTGATTTTAATGCCTGAATTAGCCAATGATTCAGATTTACTAGGAGTTTTCTTAGGTTTAGTAGATTTGGCAGCTATAGCAGGCATAGTTTGCTAGGGATGAGAAAGAAGTGGGATTGACACAATTTCACTCAAACCAGGAACAAGGTTAACGGGTGAAGATTCAGCTGGAATCGAAATTCCTGTCGATCCGGAGAGCCGTGTGCTTGCATTAGCTAGAGGACAAACCGCTGAGATAATTTTTGGTATTGAAGGCGCAGACCAAGGTATCTATTTTGCTAATGAGGGTGAAACCCGACGTTCCATTGGCGTTATATCCCTACAGATAAACAACTTTTTTTTCCAAATACTGAGCTGAGTGCCCATGCTTAGAGAAAACTAAGGTCAACTTCAATCGCTGAAAAAGTTTGACCACGGGAAGACAACCTTTTAGCTTCAGTGACTTTAAAGTGAAAGCCGCACGAATAAAGGAAATGAAATGCAACGTCCAGGGAGATTCTTCTCTTGGGGACGTTTTTTAAAAGAAAATCGAAACTTCTCTTATGTCGGTCAATTGACTCAGTATTGACCATGTTTAATCAAGGCTCTAGTTTCTCGCATTGTTGAGAAGTGAGTGAAGACAACTTTTCCTCAAAAATGTTACCAAGGCTCGTGAAGAGAAAACCATATTTAGACATAAAGGTATTAAAGTTTTCCAGGGCGTCAAGGTCTAATTTCTTCATGATTACGGTGGGTTGTTCTAGAGGAAGTTTTACGCGAAGAGGATGTTTGCGTCTAAGCACTGAATGTGGTTTCATAATGATTTTAAAAGAAAAGTATTTTTAAAATCGATAATACGAAAGAAAAACTGTTACTAGTGACGTTCTGCGGAATAAAACATGTTATATTTGAAATATGTGTTTTAAGCAAGGCACTGCAAGCAAATATCTGCTTGGTAACGAGTTTAAACTGAAAATAGAATAAGCGAAGAGGCTATGCAGGACGAAAAATTATATCAACTTGTATACCAGTTACTGCAAATTATTCTTCGCTGGAAATAAGGTAAACATAAAAAATTTCAACTTTATTTCTAGAATTAACCTTTAGATTCCGTCCTTTTGACGTAAATCTTTTAGAACTTTTATGAGGCTATGTAGGGGGAAAAAGTTTAAAACTGTATATTTCTCCCTTTTGTCAATTGCAATAACTGCAGATGTGCGCAGCTGATAATTATGTAGAAATTCAATAAATTGTCAATAATTAAACTAGTATTTTCTACAGGAAACGAAGACATCGGTTTAACATTTAAGAATTAACTTATCTTTAAATTTTTGAACAAACCGCCTTCAACCTTGAACTTTACCTTTTTTATTCCTTGCTCTTCGCGAACGACTGCGCCCTTAATACCGTGACGGAGGAGGACATGCAAAGGAGTATTGATCTCTTCACCACAGGCTGCGCCAATTTTGGATTGAAAATCAGTACAGCCAAAATGGTTTTCAAGCACCAGCCGCCACCCAATGCGGAATATAATGCTTCCTAAATAAATGTCAAAGGTGATCAACTCAAAAACGTAAACCTTCGCTTATCTAGGAAGCAAGCTGTCACACAACACGAGAATCGATGACGAGGTTGCCCAACGAATCTCCAAAGCTAGTCAGGCCTTCGGCTGGCTGCAGGCATCCGTGTGGAATCGCCACGGTATTCACTTGAAAACCAAACTAAAGATGTACAAGACAGTCTTCCTGACACTCTTTACGGAGCTGTGTTCTTGACCGTCTACTCGAACCAAGCTAGGAAGCTGAATCAATTTCATCTCAGCTGCCTCCGCAGAATACTGAATCTGAAATGGCAAAGACAGGATCCCGGACAGGGACGTCCTGAAGTTGACAAGAATCCTCAGCATCCCACCATGCTGAGGCAAGTGCAACTGCGATGGAGCGGCCACCTGGTAAAATGGACGACAAGCGACTACCCAAACGACTTTTCAACGGAGATGTCGCTACGGGTGCTTACCGACAGGGAAGTCAATAACGACGCTACAAGGACACTTTGAAGAAATCGCTGAACAACTGCAAATCAACCCGGTGACCTATGATGGCCTTGCCCAGGAAAGACCAGCATGGAGAAGATCCGTGAAGACTGGTTAAGCAATCTATGAGGCCAACCGGATCGCCACCGCGAAAGCCAAAAGAGCGGCACGAAAGTCACCAGCGCCCCGGACCAACATCGTCGATGCCCAGGCCCTGCCAACATGCCCACGCTGCCAAAGCACCTTCCCCACGTGAATCAGCCTGGTTGGACATCTTCGAAGGCAATGCACCAACAATCCTCCAATTCCAAATTCTACGTCATATTCTGACAACCCTCCTACAGACTCCCCCACCCTCACTCCTGGCATCAATTCCATTACTCCCACCATCATAGAGACCACATCCTTCTACTCATCGCCTGTTACCCCCACCATTGCAACCACCACCGCCTTTACCTTCACTACCATCACCGCCATCAGTGATGGGGACTCTCTCCTAAATTGTCCTCAATCCGACCACACATTCACCTCACGCATCGGTCTGGTCGGTCACTTGCAAATCCGTCGTACAGAGATGGGTGATTCAGTGCCTGGAGCACCAACACACAGCAGAGATCGCTGCCTCCACTGCCCTCACTGTTCTAGTGCATTTACTCATCGCATGGGCCCATTCGGTCACATGCGCATCCATAATAGCGGAACTCACCGCAATGCCGATAACACCGACAGCACACGCACACCCTGCACTCCTTTTATTTTTCCCACCACTGCTACCCCCACTACCATGAATGACATCCCCCAACCCTCTACCGATTTCTTCTGCCCACACTGCGCCCGCATCTTCAACTCATGCATCGGCCTGGTCGGTCACCTGCAAATCCATCGCACGGAGGCTGGTGAACCAGTGCCTGGGGCGCAAGCCTCCACTGCCCTCACTGCTTTCGCACATTTTCACACCGGAAGGGCCTATGAGGTCACATGCGCCTCCACGAAAACCTGCGGTAAACCACCGGAGGCTAAGCCACATCAACGCACATCATCTACACTAAATTCATAGACAACAACCTCACAATCATCATAATGTACATGATAAAATCACGGTTTCTTTGAAACCGTGGCTTGGAAGTAAGCAAATCTGGCGCTTACACCAGACCGCACCGTCGGCCCAGTCTATGTGCTGCGTGTGTCGAGTGGCTGACCAGTGGACTGGAAGTCAGATGGCGATGGCTCCTCCATATCACCTGAGTAAGTGAATCCTGGTGTGTGCCTTTTGGGGGTCAGGTCGTGCTTTGGCGCGCGAAGACGGGTACGCCGACCCGTCAGCCAATGCACCCACTCCCACATCAGACAACTGATTGGCTCTGATGGTGGTCTGATTGTGGAGATGAGGGAGAGAGTGAGGTCAACAGCTAAGTGAATTTTAATCAATAATTTAATCAAAATAATAATAATTAAATTTTAATCAATATAAACAATCTGACGCACTTAAAACGATCATGGTGCACTAAATGCCGTGGTTTGGAAGGTTGCCAACTGACGGGATAACTCGGACCAAGTTGTCAGCCTTATGTGTGTTTTGTGTGTATTGGCTGACTCGCGGACTGATAGTTAGGCTACAATGGCTCCTTTTTAATGTGGCCTTTATGGCACTCCCACTCCGTGGGATGCGAGCCAGGTGTGGTGGTACGCCCAGGGGTGGCTCCGGCCGTGCCAGCCACCTGTGCCCTCTCCTATCTTCGGTCTTCTTGACTCTGTCGTGACACCAGGCTTAGATGGGGGAGGAGGAGAGAGTATGGTAGCTGCAGCGCATGGCTACTATAACTTAAAACTAATTCACGCGCAAGTCACCGTCCCTGCACCACCTGGTGTAGAGCATACGGTGGACCTCGTCGAAATCGACTTTCGAACTGTAGTGTGTCGTCGGGTATAGGCAGAATGTGCGATTCCTTCCGTAAAATAGGGAAGGTTTCACTTTCAAGAGCAAGATTAAATATCTTATACAGAAATGACGGAATTATATCGTTCGTGTATTCCTTTAGAACGCTGACCGGGACGCCACCTGGTCCAGGACTGTAATATTGACGAGAACGCCAAATGGCTTCGGTCACGTCCCAGAGGGTAACATTTATGTTTTCGAGGACTTTACCAGTCCAAACCCGGATTTTTGGAAAGGACGCGACCGAATGTTCACTAAAGGTTCTAGACAAGAACGCATTGAAGCTATCAGCCATCACCATAGCGTCTGCTATAGTTTTTCCAAAAGCGTCTTCAAGAACAGGGTAATGAGTTTTTTTCTGCGCTTTTACTGTGCGCGAAAAAGTTTCGCAACAGTTAATGAAGGGTTTACGGCAAAATAAACCTCTTCAGCTAGTCGTTTTTCGTCAGAGAGTCTCATAGCCTGTTAAAAGATTTGTTGGATCAAGGTCTAGACGGAAGTGTCATTTAGTAGATGAAAACGACGCGAGAGTCGACACAGTCTACGACGGAAAGATAAAGGGAGGTAAATTGCATCCTTGACATTAATTATTTTCTAACGGGGAACAAAGCGAGAAATGAGTGGACCTAGAACTTGGTAGAATGTATCAGTTCAACTATTCACATCCAAACATAGAAAGATGTTAGTCCAATCGTGGGAATTAATATGTGTTATTAATTTTCTCATATTTGCTGATTTTAAATCATGGAATAAACTATATTTTTTTAGAAAACGTTTCATCAGCCTCGATTTCTAGTTAAGAAAGAACTAAAGCATGGTCTGAACTCCCAAGTTGTTCTAAAGGTGAAACTGACAATGGCTGACAAACTCTGAAGTACATGAGATCAAGTATGTTTGATCCTCGGGTGGGAAAATCAACTACCTGTTCCCACACGGCAGTATCTATGGCCTCAAGCAAGTTTTCGAACTTTGCAGAACCGGAAGGTGGAAACCAAGGAACTTTAGGAAGATTGAAGTCACCTGCAATCAAGCAGTACTTCAGATTTAGGTCAACTGCAGCATGAAATGCCTGTGAGAGACGAAGATCGTAATTCTCTCTTGCTTTAAGGGGGCGATATAAACAACCAACGAGTAAAGATAAGTTATCTTTTAGAACTATTCGGAGCCAACAGCTCTCTTCTACTGCGGTAAAGTGAAGAAAATCCAACGGCAGAAACGTTAATGGCTGCTTAATATAGATGCAGCTTCCTCCGCCACGGCCGTTCTGTCGGTCGTTACGAATATAATCGTACCCTAGAATATTGAGTTCAGAATCGGATACACAGGGTGTTGCCCATGTCTCCGTAATTATTACAATGTCAAGGCGGTAGATGAAAACCAGAGTCTGGAGCAAGGGCATCTTATTAAGCGAAGATCTGGTATTTAGGACGAATTATTTAAGCGGGTTCGTTTTTGGTTTCTGACAAAGGGACAGTTAGGCTGTCAGAGTGACTGCCTTTGGCCACATAAACGCTCTTTTCACTTGAACAATTTGTCCTTTTTATTTGGGGATGTGCCTCGCCATTGGCCCTCCGTGTTTCCAGTTCTATTAGTAACTGTCTCATTTTCATTCGCTTTTTCAGCCCGTATTTCGGTTAAAAAAAACTTCAGAATGCAGGCCCCGTATGTTCGCTTTTCGCTGTAGCAGGAGCTGTGTCTGAGCTTCGTTTTCCAAGATAATTTCAGAGGTCTTTGTCGAAGATTTGATTTGAATCCTGACAAACCCTTCCATTTTCTATATGCCTTGAGAATGTGGATGGGATCGCCGTCCGTAAGCATCGTTTTTGCATACAATTGAAGGAGATCCAAGTCATGTTTAACTCGCTCCTTTGGAATAATTGATGCTGACTCAGGGACGCATTAAATGACTACATTATATTTTCGACTCAATCGAGGGCCCGTTTTAAACTCATATCTTTCAGCTGAGTGAGTACTGGTAACCAGTTCAGTTGGCATGATAGGTCCAGATGAACCAGGTGTTCGGCAGGCTGGAGCGAAATCCCTGCACGACTTGTTCTTCTTAGACCTTTTCCTGTTTGGCTTTACAAGCTTGCCAAACTCTTCAACATCGCATGTTAGTGCAACGTTTACCAGCGATGTAGCGATGGGCAGTAAAGCCAGAATATTGTTGATGATACCCGAACTAAGTACTGGTGGAGTTGAGCAAGGACTTGATGGGGCTTCCTTCGGAAGCAGTGAAAATTCGTCTGGTTTACCGGGTTCGGCAATCGCGAGGTGTTTAATGTGAGAAGTATGTAAGCTAAGAGGCTTATGATAAGCTGAAATTTTCGTTATCATTTTTCCTAGGATGAGGATTAAATTTTTTCAAACTTAAGAAAAATCAAGCAAATGATATTCTGCGTCAATTTTTTTTCCAAAATGCTAACTAAGGTCGTTTATACGTGCTTGGGAAAACTCCTTAGTAAAGCAGATCCATCTGACTAACAATGAGGCTATATCGGGTGAAAACGTTGCCACTAAAGGTTCACGCCTGTAGTTAAGGACGAGCATCACAGATATAACCAGGTGATAGAGTGTTAAAAATGCAAAGTTTTATCCAAAAATCAGGTAGTTGTTCAGCTTTGGATGAAATAACCCTGAAAAAAATTAGAAATTTCATAAGCGTTCAAAAACAAGCTGCGCGCCTTGACCTTGACCTTACTAGTGCTTCCGGGAATTTGCTTTCTTCAAATGACTTTTGGAATATGACGGACAGTGATTCACACAGTTCGTCAGCAATTTCTCTAAGCGTTAATGCAGGAATTCTCTCCAGCCCAGGTGACTTGGCAGGCTTTTAACGAAGTAATTCCGTTCTAACTATGGTCGGTGAAACGTTTAGGTATAGGTCCTCTGTTGTGGATGAGGAGGAGGTCTAGTAGGAAGGAAAATGTGGGGTAAACGTTGTTTGACAAACTGGTGGAATAGCAGCAAACGTATAAGACTCTCGGGCAAGGATGGTCTGGAAGTAATTGAAAGAAGGGATGCTTTAACCTGGTCGTCGGTCTCCAGTTTTCCGTCTGCAGACCTTAGGGTAGGAATCATTTTCTGAGTTCTCTTTGTACTCTGTATGTAGCCATATAGCAGTTTGGGGTTTCCAAAGATTTTTGCAGTATGTTTAGTTTGAAATTTCTTCGCAGCTTAGTAGCCTCGCTTTTATAAACGTGGCGTTGCTGCTTATATTCCCGTAAGTGAATATTGCAGCCGGTTTGTCTGTAACGCATCCAGAAGCGATGTCTTTTTTTGAAAGAGGCCTGCAAGTTTGAGTTTATCCACTTTAGGCGGTTTGTGGTTGACTTTCTCCTGAGAGAACAGTTGAGGTAAACAATCCTTTTCAATAACGAGCTCAATGTCGTCCGATCTTATTTGGTTCCACCATTTAGTTCTGTTTTGCAGGATGTGTCTGACGTTTGTCTTCTCATAAGTGAGAAGTCCCCTTCCAAATGTTTCTTTCCTAAGTATCGGGTATATTTGGGTGGGAAAACCGTGAGTACTCGATGCACAGCGTAACGTGCTCGCTTGACCTTAATGGCGGTTAATCCTAAAGGTCAAGCACATTTTCCTCATCTCAGGTAAAAATCATATCAGGACAGTTCAACTGTTGTCCTTCTCTCGACAATGTTCCGAAGGTGACGTACTGACAGAGAAGTTTGTTTATTGCCCATTGAAGTAGTTTGTGGTTGAAGTTATCTGGCATTCCCTGTGCAGTCTATGTTTTCCAGTCAATACCAGGAGCGTTGAATTCTCGCTGTCTTTGCAGAGTTCCGTAATGAGAATAAAATCCTGATCGGAAGTCTGATAAGGCGATCTGTACATAACCGAGATCCTCAGTCGTCTGGAAAACTTACCAGATATAGTAATGCTCAAAAGTTGCACATCACGTAATGGAATATTTATATCAGCCATAGCGGTCAGCTTGCGAGTGACATAAACTTTGACTCTTCCTCTTGGACTTGGTCTATCTCTCCTGAAGTGCTGATAACCTCTGAGTGATATTTTAGAATCATTAATGTCTGCAGTAAGCCACTTTTCAGTGAAAGCCATAATCTCTGGTTTAATTTCAGCCACAAGGTTTCTAAGGTCGTCCATCTAGTTGAGCAAGCTTTGTACGATTGCGGAGATGACTTTCATTGATCGATTCGTTGGGGAGACCCAGATGTCATTCTTATAGGTTTTGGGCACAGGAAGGACACACTGGTCTGGAATATTTGACAGTCTTCGATTTTCAGCCGTTTCTCCCCTCTGCCAATTCTCTCCGTAGTTCCTAAATTTTCAGCCGTTCCCTCAGCTCGTAGTCCGGCTAAAAAACACTTGTATCTGCGATCCCCGTAAGGTCATACTTCCTTCTAACAGAAGTGCTGCCTGGGTTTCGTTTTCTCAAATAATTTTTAGAGGCCTTTTGGGACGTTCTCATATCGCGGCTGGGGTCTGCTTTGCCAAGTCGGAAAGCTTTTTTAACGGTGTAAATTCCCACATTTTTCAGAACAGCACTGGCATATCCACGAAGAAGATCTAGATCGTGTATCAATCGTTCCTTCGGAGTGCAGCACGTGGATTCTGGGACAGACGTATTACCATATTTCGCTAAAGATTTATGGGTGACGTCCTTATTTGCCCACCTATGCTAGGGTGGGAGTTCACAGAGGTAGTGTTTCTCGTGAATTCTGGCACTTCAACACGATAGTGATTTTTTTTCGATGTTTGGGTTCTGGGATTTACATTTTTGGATGAAGTATTACCTTTGTCTTCCGAAACTCTTTTCTTCATTTTTTGAGATCCCCGCCAGTCGCCTCCTTCCCTTACTAGGGACTGTTTGACTGCTACACCGAGCACCGTATACGTAGCGTCATCTTCATTATTGAATGTGATGACTGCGGAAGCTGTGCATGCGTATGTGCGTTTGTAACCCTCATATTCCATCGTCCAGGACTGCTTCTTTTCGGGTCAAATACGAGGAAGTTTCTTCAACTTCTCTAGTTCCATCTTCAGCCTTTAGATATCCTTTTCAATCTCCGAAACATTTTGAAGAAGTTTAAAGCCTATCGCACACGCTAAGTCCTTGTGATTGACATCCAAAAAACTCATTAAACTCTTGGCCCGTTTGGCGGGATGTGACTTGAAGGAAATATACCTGGAATTGATGTCATTCGTATTATGATAAGTGTTTATTCCATCATTTAACTTTAAATCAGCGATTACGTCGTGCGGCGACAAATCAGTGGTATCACTGTCGTTTCCCGCGCATTGGTGCCTTGGTTCGATTCTCTGCGGTACCACGTATTTTGCACGATTCCCGAAGTGTATATTTTTGACTTCCATGAAAGATCGCAAAAAACGATAAAGGGTGCTTAAAAATGAGATGACAGTTATAGCGGGAGCAACTTTATGAATAATATATCCAAATGATGCAGACCTCTGTATACTAGAAGATCTCGTGGATTTGCTGGTGAGAAGTTCACAAGAGTAGGATATCGGACGTTTCTGCTGTTGTCCTGCAGTAGTCTTATGAGGCTGAAGAGTATGTCGAATAGAATCCAAATCTTAATAAATAAAGTCCGCAAAAGTGATCGGTAGACTGACATCTCGAAAGGAGTTTATTCCTCGGAGGTCAAAAATTTTAAAACGAATTCAAAAGGCGCACTGTTATTTAAAGGCCTTCTCCTATTTTAGCTAACGCATAGAATAGACTTCCTCTCAATGGATACCACCTGAATATTTTTCTCTAAAATAATCATAATTAAGTTAACAGTAACAGCTTAGAAAATTGCAGACTGCAGCAATTTCACTTTACGCCCACACCTTCTTCACCTACAGATTACTTAACCACCACCAGATCTTCCTTTATTATAAAAACTAATGAGCGTATCCTGCGTTCCAAAAATACGCTCAGTATAGTTCCACTCAACGCGAAGTCAGTCGTGCAAAAATATGACTGAGCTAAGAACGGTAGCTTTTGCGTTTGACCCAGATATTATTGGCATCACATAATCTGGGTTAAATAAATAAATAAATAGGTTTATTGATTTGGCACTGCTTGGCGCCGTCAAATCCTAAGAACACAGGAAAAAACCTAAAACAAACCCCTCTTTTCATTCAAACACTTAAGCTTTGGTTTTTTGATTTGCTTAAATAGCAGTGTTGAAATGACGAGTTTGTTTTAAGTAAAAAAACCTGTTTTCCAAGGTTTAGAAATAGCAAAAATGAAGTAAAAACAGCTATACAGAATGAAGATGAATGGATCAGGGAAATAATGTTTAGAGTCAAGACTAGTCTGTTATTGACGTTCGAGGGTATTCATTTGACAGAGGTAGAAACGTCTGCGGTCGATTCGAAGGGATAGGTACTTCCAATCAGATGCGAGCGCAGTCGATTCCAGTGTGGGGTCTGCCGAATAATTAGACTTAGTTGACTGATTGCTAAAAAGGTGAAAATAGATTAGGAGCAAGAAGATTTCAATGGTGAGAAACTTGCAATGCAGTCATACAGTCTTCATATTTGTATTATATATCATAGTGTTGATTATGTTTGATTTAGCTGTATGAAACAGCTAGTACCATTCGTTTCATAAAGCTATATCAAAACCTAGACGTGCGGCTCATTGCGCATTCGAATAACATAGAGCATAAATGATGTTAAAAATGAAAAAAAACATACTACTAACAGACAGAGGTAGAAAATAATAAGTTTTGCAAGTTAGTTTTAAAGCAAGTTGTTTACTAATCATAAAATTATACATAAAAATAAAGACGCTATTCAAAAACATTTAAAATGTTAAGTTATCATATTTTTTTAAATAGTTTTAAAGATAGAAAAAGCTGCTTTTAGATAATGGATATATAAATCATTAAATTGAGAGCCCTTGTGCATAGCCAGAAGATAGGTATTTATGAGTCTTGTAGGTCACTAACCACCACTTTTAGCTTGCCCATAACCAGAAGGTGTAACACATAACCAGATGATAAGATTCTTAATCTCTGTGTGCATTGCAGGTCGTCGTAGGTGGTTTATAAAAGGACATGAAATAACTAATCGTGGGAGATTCTGGCCTGAGTATCCAGTTCTAGTGAAATGGCTATCACCGCAGGCAAAGTACGTTTGGATTTCCAGCTTGACTTCTAGGTGCAGATAAGGCAGCTCATCGGGAGAACTCAGGATTGAAGAAGCTATCGCCAACAGTAACTGCCGCGTCAGAGCCCTTTCGGTCCGAATTCTATGTTGAAGAACTGAGTTGAAAAATGCCTTATCTTATTCAAAAATAGATGTGTGGTATTATTTAACATATATTGTTTGATTTTTATTTTAAATTCTCGTATGGTTCGACTATTTCTAATAGAATTTGGCAGGGCATTCCATATTGTCACGTATCTTATGAAAAAGAAGTTGGATCGTTGGGCCTTTTTGAATTTCGGAATTTTTATAATATTTTCTGAATTTCTAGTGTCTCGGGGGTCGTTTTGATTTGTTAGTAAAATTCATTCTGAGAATATCTTGGTCGTGTGTGATTTTGAATAGAAAAAGTGGGAGACCATTTTTGAGTCTTCTGATCCAGACGGGTTGAAGACCATATCTATCGTATAGTTCCATGTATGAGCCTTGAAAGGCATCACATTTGGATGCGGATCTGGTAAAGCATCTTTGAATGGCTTCTAGTTTCTTGTTTAGGCTCTTATTTCGGACTCAAAGCTAACTTTGGATAATTTTAGTTAATATCGACATAATCGCGTTGAAAATGTAGCATTGGGTGTCTTCTTTACGTTAAATCGTAACTTTAACACTTTAGTAATTTATGGTTTGGAAATTTATGGCATTTTGGTTCATCGTACCAGTTTTCTTAAGGGTTAAGGTGTTTCTTAGGAGTTGCCGCATGTTTCCGAAGCAACATTAAAATATGTGCGAAACATTTGTGATCTATGTTGCGACTCAGCATATATGAGGCCTTCAGGATATTTTTAAACGTAGGTTACATCTCAAACACTCTATGAACAATAGTGACTCAATCTAAATTGTACAGGACCTCGTATGGTTTAACACCTGTAATAAGCGGTCTCATAAAGACAGATTTGAAAGTACCTAGTAAGACACCTGATCATTGAAACGAGTCCGCATTTTTTGTTTTATTGTTTAGGCTGGACAGCCCTCTATAAGACAAAAGTATTAAATTTGGTTCTATGATTACGGTCGTATTGATTGCTAATACGCCAACTCCACCTGCAGTAAACTGCTACAAACCAAAACACTTAATATACGTTTATGCGAAAACCACGGTGCTGTAGGTTGCTTACATTGCTACTCAAATCTGGTTGAGATTATCCAAATATGTAAATACAGGAAAATTATGATGAAGAAAACGACGAGGATAATGATGGTGGTGGGATTTTGCACATCGCGTTCGATGACAGCCGTGCACTCCATGGTGTTTGTTATTTGAATGGGAGTTTTACTGACAGATGTGTATGGGGAGGCATTTGATGTTTAAAGCCTTCGTTGGTGGCTGGGCAAGTCAGGTGCTTGTGATATAGCTGGAAGCATGTATGAGTGACAGTCCGCCCTGATCAGCATAGTGAAACATCCTCTTAACCTTGTCGCATTGAGAGTCAAGCCCAAAGTGGCCAAATGGTGACCACAAAGTCATTAGGTCTACTCCAGTCATTCCAGTCTTTCAAGAAACTCCAGCAATGGCGAGTTTGAGGCATTTTTATAACGCTGGTCAGCAGCTGATGTTGGTGCACATATGGAAACGGCAGACATGTTTGTACAGCGATCCTTCAGTTACACGTAGGTTATCAGGGAATTGATTAGTTTGCGTGCAATTAGCGTAATTTTTACTCGCTTCGAGAGGGCGACCACCACACCATGCCTACTGGAATGGTTGCGTGGGCCACTGTATTATAAGGCAACGTGAGCGTGGACTCCCATGATCTTTGTTTCCCAATTGCTGGATTCGGGAACGCTGGAAGGCAGCAGGCATCCACGTTGTACTGACGCAAACTACGTCGTTAGCCGCCAGGTACCAGGATTTAGGGGCGTGTGCACATTTCAACATTCAATACCGAGAGTCCGTTTCTAATTGATTAGGCTTGTTTGCACTATAAGCCCACACCATTGGACCAGGAATGCGGAGCGCAAGGACCCTAATAATGCACGACAATCGTTGTACTCCTGGAATATGTTGTGGAATTCCTTGGAAACTCCAGATGGGTCAACAGCCGGTCAAACAGTCTAAGGTTGCCCCCTGTAGCGCTTTGGTTCAAGAATCCATGCACAAGGCAGTCGTGACATGCAAACTTCGTGGCGGATTACTAGTGCCATGGCAGAGTGGTGTCGTAAAGCTACGCGGAATTTTTAAAGCAGATGGTGTGTCGGATCCCTGACCACACCCATGTAGCGTTATCGCTGTTGGCCCATGACGGCTTATTTTGCAGCTAAACTTCACTTAAAGCCATTCATCTTTCCATCATCAGTAAAGGCGTCCGGTGGCCACCCACTACGCTGACGGGTTATCTATCTCTCCAACAAACGGCTGCACACACAACTGCCCTCTCGCCGACTGGGATGATAATTACGTGACACAGAAGCCGCGTTGTGAATTCTCACATTGAAATCTGGTCCTAAATGGCGAAATCAGGGGGGTTGGTTAAGAACGCATAAGCGGGTGGTGGATGCAAGTCAAAACGTGCCTCCGGTACTCCAAAAATAATGATATGTCCTACCTTTGTAAACCGTTTTCGATTTTGTGTGACAAAACCTTACCAGAAATACTCAATTCACTCTCAGCAGACCGAGAAGAATCACCAAGCAGCAATATTGAAGAAAGCAGTGCGCTACTGAACTTGACCCAAAGTAAGCTAAACAGTGAATGGCTGGCACACTGTGATGGATGCCGACGACTCACAACCAGAGTTTTGAGATCAGTAGGAGACCTCGATCTCCTCTCGGAAATAATAGCAGTGCTCATCAAACATAACAAAATCAAATCACCGGAACATGATGCAAAAGAGCTGAAAAACATCAGCAAGCTAAAATATTATCATCGCAAGGAAACTGTAGAGGTAAATAGACACAATATGAAGCGACACAGAAAAAATAAAAACGAAGTCATTAGAACACACCTCTAAGTCAGTTGAAATACGGATGACTTGAAAGAAAATAAACGAGGATGAAATTATGTCGTGCATGTTCCCAGGTTCGGAAACTCTGATGCACATAGAATCCGGCTGTACAAAGTAAATCAGCGATTGACGGTCTCTGAAAAATCAACAAACAGTTATCGTTAGGTATCTTTCACGCCACAAAAAAAGAGTGACAGCAACATGCTCTATACATTTTCTTCGAACTACAATGGGGCAGGTTATAGTAGCCAGCGAAATAATGGTGGAAAAGATGCCTGCGTTTTTTCGACTGATCTGGATGCCACAAACCCAAAATTAGGCTTCCCATGCGCTATTACAGCAAACGCAGTGTCAAAAGAACTTACGTTTTTTGAAAACTCAATAGAGATGTCTGAAAATCAACCAGCAGGCTCACCGAAGAGGACCAATTTTAACACAGTATTAAACACTGTAAAAAAGTGCATGATTTAACCTTTCATCAGTAAAAGAAAATAGGATGCAAAAACGAGTTTTCTCTGATAGATCATTTTGTCTGGTAGTTCAGGGAGTCTCAGAGGCTACTGGGAAAATGCCAAAAGAAAGGGTAAAATAGGACCTGGTGACATTCCAAAATTTATTGAATGATACACAAGAAACTGATGTGATAGTCGAAATAAAAAAAGATCTTTCGATTGGGGCCTCTCTTTAGAAATAAAACGCATAAGGTGCGACCAAGATAGTTAAAAGTCCTCTTGGTGAGCAAACAGCAGGTAGATCTATTGCTCTCTCAAAAGTCCCGACTAAGAAAGAATCATTGTGGAGTGTTTTTCGGCCGGATTACTCTCCCACCGATTGGATGAACGTGAGGACACTCGTAGCAGGAATGAAAAGATGGGAGTTGTTCCCTTATTCTTTTGGATAGACGCCGGCTCGTGTGATTAATATATTTTAACCCACAGGAGCAGGTGAAAGAATAAATGCACATTGAGGTGGTCTGGGCTGGCAGTTTGTCCTTGCTCCCTCCGTATAGGATGAAAGCAGTCGAGAAAAGTACATGGGCATCCGCTGCTGGAAAGGTGATTGACACAGTTTCGCATAGGTGCCCTCGTAGGAGTTCACTTGCTGCGTCCCCTTGGAATAGGACCCTGATGAATAGTTGTTTCTTGTTTGCCGTTAGCAACGGCAGCTTTGGTGGTCTTTTGGTCATATTCTTAGCAAATAATCTATCTGGATATCCATTCAGTCGAAAAGTGCTTTCTAAAACCTTAAGCTCTTCGTCAATGCTATCAGCCGAGCAGATCCTTTTTGCCCTTTGTGTCAGTCAGCGCACTCAGTGATGCTTCAATTTCAGTGGTACGAAACTCCCAAAGTAGGTGCATTGAGGATCTCGTCTTGCGAAATACTTTGTTGTAAAACTGAAAGTCCCAAACCAACCAGACCTCCATATTGCCGTGGTATATCGACCCCCAGGACAGCGAACGGACGCGGACGAAGCACTCATCACAGAGGTAAAGCAAACATTTATTAATACTTGGAGATTTCAACGCTCCCGATATCGATTGGGTGTCAATGTACTGCTCGCGATCGGAAAATTCATTCGAACAGAAATTACTTCAGTTGGTAAATGACGAGTTTATTACCCAACATGTCACAATAAAGACGCGGTTCCGAAATGGGCAGCAGTCAAGCTGTTTGGATCTAATCATTAGTAGAGACGACAATTGCATCCTTTCATTAAGTTCTTACGTGCCGCTTGGACGAAGTGATCATTGTGTTCTTGCTTGGGAGTACAGTCATTTTTCTGTACCCAAACGTCGTGCAGTTAGGCAGAGAAATGTATGGAAAGGGGATTATCCCAAAATGAAAGAATTACTAAATGGGACAGACTGGAGCCCTGCACATGTACCTGACCCTAATGCTGCCTGGTTCTTCATAAGTAAATTGATTTACCAATTGGTAGAGAAATTCTGCCCACTTAAAAGGCGATCATGCGTCTCCCGACCCGAGTGGGTGACATCGGAAATAAAAAGGAATCTCAAGAAGAAAAGAAGACTGTGGAGAACCTATGCCAGATATCAACAACCCGAACATTTTTCGGGCCTTTAAGGCAGAAATAGTTAAAGACATACCAAGAAATTCGAAAAGGTTTTATGCTTACGTTAATAAGGCAAATCGAAATCGCGACTGCATTCCTTGTCTTAAAGACAATCAGGGAAACAGGTTAACTGATAACTCTGATAAGACCTGCCTCTTATCCAATTTCTCTATGTCCGTGTATACCGAGGAACCATTTTTTAACGAGGATGAATACTACAGTACTGCCACATCTACAAACAAAATAAGCACGGTGTCGTTCCCAATGGACACAGTAAGAAAAACTCTGAAACAGCTACAGCCCACTAAATCACCTGGCCCAGATGGTATATCCGCAAAATTTCTCAATGAACTCACAGAACAGCTGGCCTCTCCACTCTCCAAGATATTTGAAAGTTCGATGGAGGCGGGGGCTCTGCCTACCGAGTGGAAGATAGCCCACATAACCCCCATCTATAAAGGAGGAGAGAGAGGTCATCACCAAACAGTTTCCGACCAGTCAGCCTCACAAGTATCTGTTGCAAAATGATGGAGAAGATAATCAAAACGGAACTTATGGGGCATCTTGAAAAGAATAACTTGCTAAGTTCATATCAGCATGGATTTCGAAGTGGTCGATCCTGCCTCACAAACTTGCTCCCATCCATGCAAAGTTGGACAAAATCATTAGAAATGGGTTTGTCAGTCGATGCGGTCTACATTAATTTAGCAAAGCCTTTGACAGGGTTCCACACAAACGTCTGATCTTTAAGCTCCGTCAAATGGGTGTGACGTGCAACCTACTCAAATAGTTGGCTGACTTTCTCACAGACAGGCGCCAGCGTGTTTTTATCGGAGATACCAAGTCTCACTGGGAAAACCGTTCACAGTGGAGTTCCGCAGGCAGCGTTCAGGGTCCCATTTTGTTTCTGATATACGTAAACGACTGCCTGGATTGTCTGACATGCGAGAAGGTAATGTTCACTGACGATTTGACGTTATGGAACTCGATTGAAAAACCGGAGGATGCGCGAAAATTACAACAAAACTTAGATCGCTTGCAAACATGGTGTGATGAGTGGCTGCTGAACCTTAATCTTAACAAATGCCAAATAATCCGACTGCGGTCTAGTTCCAGAAGGCTGATTAGATTTGAATACTAGTACTCCATCAGTGGTCACCAACTCCAGGAGGTAAACATTCTGAAGGACTTGGGTATATGGATAACACAAACTCTCAAACCATCGTCGCACTGTGCGAATATCGCAAAGAAAGCTATGTGTATCTTAGGCGCAATCAGGAGGTCCTTCGTTAATTTTGACGGAGAGCTTTTTGGGCGCGTGTTTGGAACATTTATCCGGCCGGTGTTGGAATATTGCGTTCAGGCGTGGCGCCCTTAGATGAAACATGACTACGCTCTGCTGGAGAAAGTTCAACGGAGGGCAACGAAACTAGTCAGCGGATTGGAATGCCTACCCTATGAGGGCCGCCTAGAAAGACTTAAAATTTTTTTCCTCTCTCTTATAGGCAATACAGAGGGGATATGATCTTAGTCTTTTAACTGGTCAGAGGAGTTGATTGTGCTCTTCAGATGGCCAACTTTTTTGAATTAGAAAACATGACAAGTCTCCGAGGTCACCAATACAAACTGAAAAGAAATCACGCCAAACGTGAAGTACGGGCCAACTTCTTTTCCCAACGGGTGATTGACGAATGGAACAAACTGCCAGCCTCAGTTGTTCAGGCTGAAAGCGTTGAAATTTTTGAAAGAAGACTTGATGCATTTTTACTTGATGAACATATAATAAGTCGACAGCAATTATTGATATACTAAAATGACAATCGCCATGAAACATTTGCTTGTTTTGCTAGCGTCTATCTGTAAATAGGGTTTTCAAAGGCTCTGCCTATCTCCCTTATATATACTGAATTATACTGAATTATAGTGTAAACGAGATTCTGAGTCATATCGCAGTAAAAAATGCATATCCGAGCACGGAAGCATCCACCATTGCGTTGAGTACACAATCATGTACGAAGCGTTGGCCGGGTATTCTATTGGGACCTACACTTCTTTGCGTTGAGCAGTTGTCCGTCGAACCATTGGGCAGTTTTGATTTCTGAACACACTAACTAGTAGGCGTACATCAGTATAAGGGTGATTATGATAGATACATTGTGTAAATTTAATTGTTTCTGAGGAGAAGGGTGATAATACAGATTGGTATTGCCTTCCACTTGCGTAGCCAGTCGATGATGTTATCGGAGATTGCGAATTGGAAGTAATGCGAAGTTCCGATTAAAGGGTAACACTTAACAAACGCTGGGTTCATATGTACAGATAACACTGACATCAATTATTAAACATTATCCACAGTCCCAGAGGATGCCTGGGCTTCGATCTCATGGTTAAAATTATATTTTGATACAATGAAATATGCTGAACAAAAAGACTAATGATATGGTGAATGTGTACACGGAACAACTTCAACCTATTGGCAACTCGATATGCCTTAAAAATATCTCATTATCCGTGACACGAGCCAAACTTCCGTCACCCAGATGGCATGCCATATGTGCGAAGCGCTACAGACACCCAATTTTCAGTATAGTGGTCAATGGTGTGTCGTGGTTCAGGATATCGAAGGCCTTATTTCTGTTTATAAAGATACGTTGTAGGCTCTTCCGAATTGCCCGAATATTTTCTTGCAGATATCTGGCGGCGAAGATGTCCGCTTTCTAGGTAGGTGTTCAAACAATTAAGGAAAACGTGAGGAAAATTTTCCCTGTACTATCAAGGAGTGGAGTGCCTCACAAATTGCAAAAGATTTGACTGCTGCCCTTGCTGTTGCAGATGTATACGATAGTGGCGTCCCAAAAATTCTAGGGAACTTGTCTTTGCCTGGATCCGCACTTTGAATTTTTACACAAATTTAAGGCTGCCATACTTGTAGAGTTCGGTCAATAAATAGTCAATGTTGGCACATTCTTTTTGGAGATATGATGCATGAATTTAATTTTTTATGGCAGAGACGGCGGACCGTCCAGGTTGGTATTGGTATCACAATGGCAGATGCTAGGCGTTGACGATGGTAGCAAATTTTTCACTCTGAAGAGGCCTGCGCAGGGCCAAAAGCCAGCTGTTGCTGACCTGTGACGCACAGAGCAGTCGCAACAAGATGTCGATTCGAATGGCAGAGGTGGCGCCAGCGTTGGGCCGCTCTGCCTTTTAATAATAATAATAATAATAATAATAATAATAATAGTTGTATTTAATACCGGTTTACAGGCATTGTCAGGTGAAATATTCAGTGGGTAGAGGCTGGCAGTGAAAAAAACCCTGAATATATATCATTATATGTGTTTTTTTCCTATTTTCATGTTATTCAGGAGAAAAAAACTGCCGCCTGTAAGGATGATAGCAATTCAGATCAGGGAAGGGCTAACACAATTGCAGTCTGTATGCAGTCTCTCTGTCTTTGCTAGAACCGGGATTCTGCCTCAGGCAAGAAAGCATCCGTGTACGGTCGCTCACTGTCTGCCGAAGAAGTCAACGGGTGCAGGCTGCAGAGACGGTGCCGTATCCCTCAAGGTAACACCTGGGATCGAGTTCAGATGCCGCGCACTCCGTCGAACAGGAAAAACAGATTCTACCGTGTCGGCGCCCAGAATTCTTGGAAACTGTTCTGAATGCAAAAAAACTAGTAATGGTAATCTTAAACAAAGAATAACTCCGTTGGACTTTTATATTATGGGGAAGTTTATTCCACATGGCCATGGCGTTTTGGGGGACACTCCCGAAGAATGTATGAATAACATTTACCTACTCCAGCTGCACCAAATCAGAGAATTGGGTCACAATGAGAACAATGTCCTTAATATATTTGCGCACAAGTTCTCTAGCGACCGGTGCAGACCACACTGCAGCCCGCTCACAATCCAATCCTCTAAATTAGAAATAACAGTCCAGGATGCTACAGTCAGCAGAATCAAGGATGTGAAACCTGAAACCTTCCCAGATAATCTTGTAACTGCGCACTTCTACTAGCCAACATTTTGCACATAACTTGAGACCTATCACAACTTAATCAACATAAGTTCTAGTAACTTTTACTCTTCCCATGGTATTGTGCTATGTGCCCATCCTAAACGCTTCAGGCTGCAATTTCCTTTATCTCAGTTGCTGACGAAAGCTTGCCCACGTTTTTACTAATTTTGGTTGCGACACACCCATTCTACTTTTTAGCTGACCATGCGATTTAAAATATCATTAATTCGTACATCTCGCTTTCTTGCTTTTAGACCACTTCAAACTTGTTGTTATTGCAAACAATCCGATGTTTAACCTATATAAGCAACCTTCCCCGAACCTAACATAAACGAAAACTGCTTCTGCTTAAAACAATAGCGCGATAATATTTAATCGACGACTTTGGCGTCTCCGAGTTGTGACTTTGAAAGGCTGACCGAAGGTTTTTCGCGGCTAGATTAAAAGACCAGCCTGTGATTTGTGCGAGCATTTTTGCGCACATTAAATAATGACTGGTGAAGTCGTCACTGTAAGTCCGTTTCCGAAACCGCCTTATTTTTGAAGTTTTTCTAAATTTTATTAGGTTAGAAATATTAAACATAAATCTCCTTCCTCACATTGACCTTTAGTTTTAGGTCTTTTGTCCTACCTTAAGGTGCACCTTTTCGCCTACGTAGGCAAAAGCCTTTTTGTCAAAAGGAACTGTATTATAATTTAACCACGGTCACGTATGTCAGAACTTTTCCTTCCGTTGTGAGTCTCAAATCATAGGTTTGGGACACTTAACCACGCACCCTTTTACAACTCAGTTTGCAATTTCCTCTATTTCCTCTATTTCACCTTGCTATAGCCACTAGGAAACTAACAAATAAGTAAAACTACACGTGTTTTCTTCCTGTGATACCGGTGTTTCCTCATTTGCTCGATAATTCTTATGATGTTGTTTATTTTCTGCCCCAACATGCCTTTTCGCCCTATGCTAAGTTGGCTAAAAATAAACTCCATCTAACTGTCCTAAATTAGTGCAAGTGTAGTAAGCGTCATACTTTTTAAATTCTTTCCGTCAGTAACCTGCAAGTTAAGTCTAATTGAAATGACGAGACAGTTATTAACACATTATTCGTAGGTAGCTCCACCCTCACGCAGACATACAGCCCCAATTAGTCTCTGTATGTCGTCCAAGAAAGATTGGCTCTTGCTCTAGGCTAATACAGACATTTGACCAAGACAAGGAAGATGTTCTTGGACCTTTATTCGGTCTCTGTCACTGTAGAATAGAGATCGGGCTGTCTTGATCTGCTGCCGCCTATCACCCTTTTATGGGGAAGTACATTTCGTGACCTCATTCAAACTGGCCAAATAAGGCATAATTACAGATGTACCAATTAGAAATACACGTGAAGAGTTAATCCAAGTTTGCTCCACTGAGTAGAAAACACTTTCCATCTAATAGCCGTGTCCATGTATGCCCATTTATGTTTTCCTTAAAAATAGACATTTTCATCTATTCCTGTCTTATAAACATATTCACTCGAAAGCCACGCAGTGCAATACATGCTCGCAATCAGCTTTCATGTTAGGAAACAGGAGAGTATGTGAAACACTTACAACGCCTGCATTTCAGTTACCTCTTTTCATTTGAACCATTTTTACAAGTGGGCGGCCGCCATCCACTGCTCATCACCCGCTATTTCGTATTGTTCCACCCATAACATAGCAGTGGGTTTAGTTTAATTGAAATACTTGTTTATATAATGTCTTGGTCTACCTGCCCTCCGCATCCGGCTATCCTGTCACAATTTTTTTTCCACTATACTGCATAATGACATCGAAGGGGTAGCTAATAACTTTTGGCGTATGTACGCTTTTGATTTTTCATCCTCAGGCCTTTACTGTTCATATATGGGTGTTGCAATGAGAAAATTTTCAGTCCCTCAAGGGAGATAGTACAAAAGGAGTAGATTTAAAGTCATAACGGATGAGTACCCTAGAATTTGGCTTTATTCATCTTCTAATTGACGTATGGGAGGTAAAACCAAAAACAGACTACTAGTTGTATATTGACCAGGAAAAGAATTTAGCATGACATTCTCCCCGGCCAACAAAGATGGGGCCGGGTGTTGACAAACGTAGTTGAGGGTTCGCAGGTTACAACTGTTGAACGTCTCTGTTATGGAGGCAGTATGGATGAACGCGTTGCTGTTTTTTGATCAATATCTCCAGAGTAAGCTTATGAGCAGTATCAGGTGCTATGGGCAGTATCAGGTGTTTCGCATCCTGTCTGTCAACTGAGCTGGCATTGTTTTCCTGTCCAGTGTTGAGCGGGTGGTCAGGGGAAAATCGACTGGAATTTTCGATTAATGGTGTGACCTTCTCTTGATGCTTATCACTGACATCCATTTTCCCTCTAGGAGCAAGCAATCTAACGGATATGGTTTCTTCTCTGCCATCACCGAATCGTATTTGAACCGATCAAATATCGCCCTTGGACTTTTCGTAACCAAGAGGCTTGATTCGCTGACAAGCTATGACACTTTTCGCTTCATTGAAAGTTAGTCCGTATCTCTCGGCTACGTTGAGGAATTTTCGAAGGTTTGAATCGTGCTCCGCGAGGCCGTTTCCACGAATGGTGATATTGTCTGCGTAGTTAAAAACATCCTTTAGGTTTTCACGAAAAAATATGTTGTTAATTGTTATTTGGAAACACGCAACACCGTTGGTCACATCAAAAGGGATTCGAGTAAATTGATATAAACGTCCATAAGCTTCAGGAGCGGTGTATGACCTTTCGTCTTCGCGAATAGGTATCTGGTGGTAGGCGCTCTTTTGATCAAAAGTGCTGTACCTGTCGTATTTAACAATATGTTCAATCGTTTCATATATCCTAGGGGAGGGGTAGGCATCAAGAAGGGCGGACTTATTGATAGTCTGGCTGTAATCAACAACCATTCGTTTTGTGTGGTTTTCATTGGTTGTCACTAGAACTTGGGCTTGCCAAGGAAGTGAGGACGTTCGATTACTCCTTCGGACAGAAGACAACGAATCTCTGCTCCTATAAATCTTTCATCAACGTTAGTGTCCCAACGGGATTTTCTCGCAATATGCTTGCAGTCCTCTGTTAGACTGGGGATCAATCGAGGAAGCTTGACGCGAGCAGAAGCCATAGAACAGGGTGAACATGTAGGCTTGGGTCCTTCATCAAAATTTCGACGCTTTTGTGTAGCCGAAGATAGCTATGGCCAAGAAGAACATCGGCGCATAAGTCTGGAAAGACCTTCTCGTAAACAGTACCTGTATATTTAATAGAGACGAGAACATGTCCTTGCGTGGTGCTAGTTAGAGCGGTGATGGCCATGGATATTTTGGTGCGAGATTGATAAATGTTCCACTTATTTCGGAGTACCATGGAAGACTAGATATAACTCTGAGAGATACCTTTGTCCATTAAGGCCTGAAAATTAATGCCATTTATCTGTAGTTCCAACAATGCGCTTAAAAGGCAGTCGGTAACAGTAACCGATGCCACGGTGGAAATAGTGGGATGAGTAGAGGAAAGGATTTTTCGGTTTCGTGATGCCATGAGAACCTTTTGGAAGTGCCTATTTTTACCGTTCCTTTGCATAACCGTCGCGTGTGGTACACTGAATGAGGGTGTTTGTCGTCCCCGCAAAAAAACTTGTTATAGAATGAACGGAAAGCTACAATGTCAGGTGATTTAGCAGGACTGCATGGGGTTTCGTACACCTCAATAGCGGCAGTGAATGAGGCGACCGGAGCGTTCTGATAAGATAAAGACTGCTTTTCCGCCAATTCTAGTGATCTTGCCTGATCAAAAGCAGTTTAAAAATTTTAAGCTTTCTGCTCCAACAATCTCTGCCGAATCTGGTTTGATGTTAGGCCACTGATGAAGGCGCCTCTGATGGCGTCATCACGGTATTACTCTGCCGTAACGGCTTTGAAATCACAGTCTTTAGCAAAGGATTTCTGTTTTTGAGTGAACTGATCGAGGGTTTGTCCACCCTCTTGTCTGCAGGTCGCTAGAAAATGACGAGCAAAGACTTAATTTTTAGGTTTTGAGTAGAGATCTTTCAGTAATCCAACAGCTTCTTTGTACCTGGAACATTTGCCAGTGCACTCCCTAACAGTGGGAAAAACGTTATTATTCAGAATACTCAATTTGTTTGATTTCAGATTTTCGATCGTAGCCATGAAATTCTCCAACGTGCAAAACCAGTGGTTCCATTGTTTGACGGCGTCTGGAGCATTGGGATCCACAAATTATCGTTCTGGCCTGATAAATCGATCCATTAGTTGAGTTGTAAGATGAATTAATTGTTGTACTCAGAAAATGCTCAATCACTCGAGGCAGAGTGGATGGAAAGTCAAAACGGATGATTACCCTACAATTAGGCTTTATTCATCTTACAATTTACGTATGGGAGCTGAAAACAAAAACAAAACACTATTTAGGTATAAATTGACCAGGAGAAGAATTTAGCACGATAAAGGGTAGAGTAAAACGAGTTAAAACATCCAAAAACAGTAAGTATGAGATAAAGGATTTAGGGTCTCCAGAGATCAGGGGTTCTAATCTAGTCCTATCATGGGGCAGAGGTAAGGGGAAGGGAAGGTGTCCGACAAATAACTAGGTTTCTGCTTCGTCGCCGTAGCGTGACGTGACAGGCGTGAACACGCATGCTGAGGTCTCCGGCCAAGGGAGCCTTAAAGGCCCTATAAACGCTTTCCACGAGCATAGGGTTGATTGATTAACTGTATGGCCACTGCCTCTGCCGTTGCAAGTATCCGCTGACGCCGGAACTTGGAATGTTTCGTCGGCACTTGAGAGATGGCACGGAATGCTTGGTTAACGTCTACACGGTGACCGGTGTCAACCAGGTTAGCCATAATTTCGCTAGATATGCGCGTTGCCATGCCTTGATTTATCCAGGTAGGATGGTGCTCGCGCATCCGTTTGGATAGGCGCCCGGTTGTGCGACCAATATAACATACCCTATAGGAGCGAGTGAAGGCGTAAATGCAAATTGAAGAGGTCCGAAAGGGCATTCTATCCTTGCCGTCGAGGCAAAGCAGGGGAGTAATTGAGACCACTAGTCTTATCTTAGCGGCTGGGTAAGTGCGCGCGATAGCAGCGTTTAAGTGACGATGTAGAAGTTCGCTCGCTTGATCCTCTCGAAAGGGTCAAGAAATAATTCCTTCTCCTCAGCCATCGTCACGTCTGATTTTGGGGGATGTTCCTCCATATATTTATTTATGAACTTCTTGGGAAAGGCGTTTTCTTGCGTTGTTCATTCTCTAGTGTATCAGCATTACATATTCGCCTAGCTCGGCTGGTGAGGCAATGGACCAAGGTTCATTTTTGACTAAGTGACTCAATACTAGAAATTTGTGTATTAGCCTGTCCATGTTGCCTAACGCTATACACTTCTACGAATCGTTCAATCAGGCGTTATTTTAAGTAGGACGCCCAGAAAGGGAGGGGGGCACTCCCCGTTCTCTTTTACAAAGTGAAGGTTAACCCTGGGTGAGCCTGATTTACTTTATCCAGGAGTGCCCAACTCAAGCTTTTAATCGAATTTTTACATATCCAGCATACGAAAAAAGATCCTTTATACCTGGAGAGATCTGGTGGTTCTCTAGTTTCCCCATGAAGACATCAGCACGTAGACGTCCGTTGGGTGAACCCATCGCTACGCCATGGCTCTGACGGTAAAATGTGCCATCGAAACTAAATTGAAAACTTTAAGTGCAGCAAAAGAGCAATTCCTTGAGGTCTCCGACTGGCATGCAAATCGGAAAATCCTGTCTCACAATCTCGTCACACAAATATTCTAGGATTTCCGTGAGGGGATTATTAGGGAACAAAGACGCGACATCTAAGGACAACATCGTTTTCCCTTTGAGATTTGTGTTTTTTAAGGAATAAAAGAATTCAAACGTGTCGCGTAGGCTACGTGGTGCTATTTGGTATCGAATCGGCTTAAGCCTTTCTGCAAGCCTTTTTGCAATTGTGTGTTAGGATGAATCGCACATGTCTAATATCGACCGCACTGAAGGTCTGGTTTGTGAACCTTTGGCAAACCATATAGCCGGGGGATTGTACCGGCGGGTTTGAGAGCTTCGAACTTATGTTCACTAAATAAACCTTGGTCTTTCGGTTTTCGGAGATATTTTTTGCGTTCGAGTCCTACGCTCTCAGTTTGGTCCTTATTTTGCCCCTCTTGGATTTAATGCCAGCAGCCAGGGTTTATTCAATCTTCGAAGCGTAAACACTTATCCATTAGAGCGAGACTAGAAACCTTGTCCGGTTTGGTTACGAGTATTTCCTTATTTTGCCGTAATTATTTGAGTTTCGCCAAATATTCTTTCGTGATATGCCCGATTCTCAGTGGTTTTGTCCTACGATATTGATAGCAACCATTTATGAGCGTTGATTTGAAACACTCCACGTTCTCCGGTGTTGTGTGTAAATGGTCATGCGACTGAATCAACAAGTTTTCAAATTGAACTTCTGCCACTTATCTGTTTGGTCTTTGGTAAAGCCCTTATCAAGCACAATTGTGGCTCACCTGGTTGAGAGCGGTCACCGGGTAGACGTCAACCAAGCATTCAGTGTCTTCTCTAAAGTGCCGACGAAACAATCCAAGTTCCTGCGTCAGCGGATACTTGCAACGACAGAAGCAGTGGCCAACCCTCGGCATGCGTGTTCACACCTGTCACGTCACGCTTCAGTGACGAAGCAAAACCTAGCTAATCATCGGACACCTCCGAGCTAATAAAGTATCAATACCTCAGTTCAGACAGGCCTTGCAATAGGTCCTCATACTCATCGTGAATAACGCATACCGACTAATTCCTATCATTGAGAATAGGGATGCTTTCAGGGCACATCGTGTGATTTGACTGACTGATACATTTATTTTTGACCAGCCGTGCACTTTATATAATCGAACTCATTTCCGTTCTAATACTTCCTTCTGCATGCATACACAAAGTAAGTAAGACCGAATAGCTGAAATGCAATGACAATGTACCTCATATAACCAGCTACCAAACTACTTTACAGTCTCTTTCAATTCTTTAGAATGATGCTGGTGGCTCAGCCGCTACCGAATCGTCTGGTCAAATCGAGAGTGTCCAGTACCGCATGGATAAATGGAGCATGCTGAAAACATTCATATTTCGACTGCTTTTCACGTACTTCATCTTCAGTATGTTTCGGAAAAATCCTCAGCCGCCCGTACCTCAAACCGACAAACATGGTTTACTGATTCCTGCTTCTGGACCAGCGACGAACATGTATCAGAAGGATGATTTATTGGACGTTTTTGTCTACCTTACAGAGTCGGCTAACCCGCCTGAATTTACGGACGAGTCTACTCTATTTTGGCACTTAAAGAATGTTAGATATGGCGATTGGGAAGGCGGCGAATCTCACGACGGCAGCTACACAATGACCAAAACATTCAAAGCCAGCGAGGTATAGAGAAATTGTGTTGTTGATTTTTTTGCAACGATAGACTTTACTCCAGTTGCGCTAGTTTGAGGGGCTGTGTATATATTCCACCTTTGATGGCATCAATGTAATGTTAGGCAGATTTAATCCATACTCAGCAAGTTCGAGGACTTTTTCATATATGTTTCTTTTCCGTGTATTCCCAGGCCTTAATGAACAATGGCTCAATGTTCATACACACTTTTATTGTAAAAGCTGGATATTCTCCGGATCCGCACTCTGAACAGCGTTACTCAAAACAGTACACAATCTACGCATCAAAAAGTAGGCTGCCATTTTATATCTTTTTTAGGAACTATAATTCCACTGTAGCACGCTGTTTCTTCGTGTTTTCATGTTTTTTAAATCCTCGTTCAAAAGATTCGGATGTGCAATAAATCATCTGTTTAAACTTATTTTCCAACCACTTCTCTACGCAACCGTCTCCACACAGCTATTTTATCGGACAATTTTTAGTTTTCTTCCACCAAACTTATGTTTTTAAGACCATCTATGTGTACACACAATACATATGAATGTACATGTAGTGGCAACAAATGTTTGTTCACGATAATTCTGGGCCGTAATAGGGCAGTTATATTTGCCTCTTAAGACCTCCAACGACCCACCCTGTAGGTTTTAAGGACCAACACAGAAGTCAGCCTGGATCAGGAACGGATTTATCTGACTGCACGGCGTCCACACGAGTCCATAGCCGCTGTCGTACACGTGGACGGATGATTTTGTTTTATCAGGTACTGCGTCCGAACCCACATCCTGTCCTCTTGAAATTTTCTTTTTATCAAGACCAGGAGGCAGATAAACGGTGCCGACAAGGACTCTCTTGTCTCCATTGTCTTTGTTGGCATTGTTAATATGTTTCTACTACTAGCTGCTGTGCAGCTAGTCATCATCATCATCATCATCATCATCATCATCACGAACACCATCGTCTACAGCTACAGCAGTGCCAACTTTTAAATCTGCATCTTTTTTGGGTTAAAATACTATTTTATAGCCAAGTTTGTCCCCCTGGCTTCGTTCGATTGAGGTTTTAGTTTTTACCGATTTTGAGTTTGACGAACTGCATTGATTTTTAGATTTGTGCGGACAATATTCGTACGACCGATGAATATTGCCGGCAAAGAGAAAAGAGACTGGAGTGACCATTTCTGGCTTATTAGCCGTCGTCAGCCAGTCATACCCAAACCCAGGCGGTGCATTACCCGAGGAGCTCCATTCTCTCTAGTCTTTGCCGCCAATATTCATCTGCCTGTTCTACTACTGGCTGCTGTGCGGCTGCTGGCGGGGCTTGAGAATGAGCCCTAGGCAGGGTGGAACGAATGATTTCCCTAATGATCAGGGAGCGTTCATCAGGTCACTGCCCTGCGCCCATACGGTAGACGTCATTGCATGCGACGGTCAAACTGTCGCCCTCTAGCCTACTCTGCTTCGTCGTAACTCTTATCGTGCGTCCAGTTGAGATATCACAAGAGTTTGCGAAGGCCGAGCTTAAATGTGGGGCCTACCTGGAAGCAGGGTCCGTATTGGTTACCTAAAAGTACAATGGACAGTGAAGTCTTAGCCCATCCTATCCAGGCAGAGGTCTTACAGTAATCTACATGGGTGCGTCCTGTTTTTTAAGAAATTTCGTCATTCAGAAGACTAGTTGGTGAGCATACGCGTGCTTTCGATAAATTCTCATCGGGCCAGTACATTTATATGGGAAACGGAGTACAAGCTAAGACATAAAATCAAAAAAATTGTTCGGCGGACTGTATCAAAGAAGAGCTCCGAAAGATCCAGAACTTACTTTGCGAAAATGGCTATCCGGATAGATTTATTGCAGAGAATATGGTCGCAAGACCAGAAAAACCCACCACGCTTACTGCAGAAAAGAAAACCCTATTTCTCAAAGTCCCCTTCCAAGGGGATGCGGCAAGTGAACTCCTGAAAAGACGCCTTGACCAAGCCGTTGCACGAACCTTCCCAGCGGCGAGAATTCGGATATTATTCTCAACCAACCCTGTTCTACACGGGGAAGGTAAGGATAGGTTACCGGCTCAGACCACCTCAATGTGCATCTACTCATTCACTTGCTCCTCTGGAGCAGGTTATATAGGTCGCACGAGTCGGCGCCTATCCAAAAGAATAAGGAACACCTCCTTGCATGGCTGGGAAAAGGCCAAGTTAAAAGCATAAACAGCGCTATTCTCGCACACCTGGTATGAGGAGATTAAACTTATTGATTTTATATCTTAGTTTGTACTCCGTTTCCCATATAAATGTACTGGCCCGATGAGAATTTACCGAAAGCACGCGTATGCTTGCCAACTAGTCTTCTGAATCCTTTGATGGAAATTTCTTCATGTTTCCTCCCAAAATACCCTTCAAGTTTTTCCTGAGCTTCTTTCGTTTTGCTTTGGTTATCCCAAGGCATTGATTGTTGAAGGATGGGATATCCGTGCAAACTCGGAAAGTAACTGCTCCGTCCATAGTTCGTGAATGTATTCGCCTGTCGAATTTTCAGCCTGTGACACCCTTCCTTTGAGCGAAGACAATTCCTCACTGCTGTGGCAACTGTTAACACTCCTTCTGCGGGATATCTGTGTATAGTGTTTCAAACGCCCGTTCCTCTATCCAAAGCGTACACTAAACCTTTATCCTACCTCCCCCGTGTATCCAAAGTCCAAGCCTCGGTTTTTAGCTAAAGAAAGATCTTAATTCAAGCAGCTTGTTTCAGAAGGCTGCTGTTCCCTCCGTAGTAACTGTAGCTGACCTCAGTGCTTGCGTTCTTTGCCACAGTGCACAGTAGGCTGCTCTGTTCACTTCATGAATTAGCCAACCCCCCCCCCCCCCCCGATCTCAGATAACAACCGTGCTCTCAAAACTCAGTGCGAATCTCCTGACCGGGATCCAAAATCATCGTGTAACTTTACACGGTGTTTGGTACTAATTTAGCGAAGCGTCTAGCTTATTACACTACGCCTGCTGGACTCGAACCAACACGGTCCTCATAGACAGACAAGATAGAAATCCCGTGAGAAAATTAGCTTGATGCCTCCTCTCGTTTGCCGTTCGGAGGTTTCAACATCATGGTGACGAGCTCAAGCCGCAGGTTTTGTCAAAATTGATTCCCTTATTTTCCCGCGCATCTTGTCCGTTCTTTCGAAAACCACCAAGTGGTTAAAATGATCTGCTTTTTGATAGTCCTCTGAAAAGGCGCTTCGTTTCATGTTTTCATCGATTTTGTTCGTGCCACCGTTGCAAATTCCGTGTGCGCCAGTCTTCACAGACCCTGCCGTAGGTTACCACCTAACGAGATTTCTTTCGAGTTCTATGAAAGTTACCAGTTTACCTTATCTACGGCCGGTCTTCCACATATTAACAGTTCTGTCTTTTTAATTCATACGAATAATTTTGACGATTCCCCCTTATATCGTACCTTGCCATGTTTCTCTCTTCAGTGATCACGCGTTATCGCAAACGTCGAATAACACGAACCGTGAACTTACTGACGGGTCAGAGTGAGACTCCTGCTGAAATTTTGGCTGACCCATCAATCCCACCGGATGCTAAATATATGCCGCTCAGCACTCACTGGCATCCAAACCTAACGATCAACTTGGTCGACGATCACACCAACTGGGTCCCAGGGTCAGTGCCCTCACCAATAAATGAGTGTAAGCGCACCCACCCGTCTGTTTAGCTTCTCTCTCTCTCTCTCTCTCTCTCTCTCTCTCTCTCTCTCTCTCTCGCTCGCTCTCTCATTATTCGTTTGTAGAACAATTTCATGTTGCGTTGTAATATCCTGGCCCTCTCAACCTAACAATCAGCATGCATAGTTGTCTCGGGCGCCCCTTGACACTACCAGTGCTATTTTTCACTTATTAACACGCGAAACACCCTACTTCTCATTTTTGACCATTATGTTTTTCGTACATCTTCGTTTTTAGATATCCGTTTTTACCCACTGACGAATCAGTACTATCCGGTGGTCTACTTCAACGACTACTGGAACCTAAATGAGGAATACATGCCCGTAAACGCTACCACACCAGAACTTACCTTGCGACTGACCTTCGCCCCAATCTCTCTCTTCAAGTGGCAGATGTTTTTGTCTCAAAGCATGCGGAAGAGTTGGTACAGCAACATCATCGGCGAGACTGAGGAGGAGAAGTTTAATGACGATTTCGAGCAGGATACTTTCAAGGTAGGCTTTTTTACACCTCACCAACTACGTCAGCTTATTCTGCACCGGGTCGCCTCTTTCATGTTGACGCGCAATATGTGTCCAATCATTCATCTGGCCGAGCATTAATATCCGTTACGCAGCCGTCTGTAATATGGCCTTATTATGATCTCTATTCCGGAGCAAAGATCACGTAGCCACTGGTGATATTTTCATCAGCAGAAAACGCACTGCGTGTTTAAGGTCAACATGTTTGCACGCAAACTGCCCTCCGGTAAAGGCAGCTGCGATGAGCTCTGGGTAAAGCCAGAGCCTTAGCAATGACAGTTTTGCTGCGGGTTTCGAGTAAACTGGGCTATACGGAACAGACAGGTGGAGAGGATTTGTTATGCAAAGGACAAGTTGGCGAGCAGACGTCCGCTTTCGATAAATTATCTTCAGAACTGTGCATTTATGTTGCTATTGGAGTAATACGAAAATGTGGGCGAGTAAAAAAAAACCATGCTCTGGCAAGGGTGGGGGGGGGTTGGATGGAATAGAAAAACTTAAAAGTTTAGTCATTGTCTTTTACTCAGCGTCAAAAAGCATGGGACAGGCAATTAGATGTGGACGGTTGGCTTCGTGGTTTTGAGCCATGACAACTGCTGCCCTTTTGAAGTTCTTCTGCGCACACGCGACCAGTTTGCTCTTGTTGGATTGCAACTGCCTCCGCCGTAGCCAACAGAGACTGAGATTTAGGATAGCCGGAGGAGCTTTGTAAATCACCCGGAGGATCCCTCGACTGTCTTGGTTTACCGTGTTATGCACGAAAAATTGTTGTCAAAACCGATGGGCCCGACTAAAGTAATTATTAACTTGTGTAACGCTTGTCCTTTCGTTTTTTTCTAGTTCGGTCCTGGTTATTGGTTCTGCTTACTAAAGGAGAGGTTGTCAAAAGATGACTCGTAAAATGCTCCAAGGATGGCACCTGGGGAAGCTGATATACTTCGCCCTTTCGGTTTATAACGCCTTCATACTTGCTTGTCTTGTATGTTAGGTTCATAGCTCGCCCCCGGACCCTCGACATAGCGTATCTAACTGTCTTATACTTTTTTTCTTTCCACGATGGCTCTGCACAGCGTATTGATTGTCTCGCGTTTCCTTGCAGAAAACCCTCTTGGACACGAACCCTTACCTGCTTGCTCTCACGGTGGTCGTGTCTATCGTCCATTCCGTTTTCGAACTCCTGGCCTTCAAAAACGGTACTTTACTCTCATCCCTCTTTTTAAGTCCTTTATTAACACTATCCTGATAAGGCGAATGTTGTTAGCAGCATAAAAACAAGTCCTAGCCGAAGATAGGGAGCCAGGAGATAAACATATTGTCACATGTGTCAGGTAACGTAGCTGCCGCCCCCATACCCTATCTTGACAGTAGATAAAGTGCTTCTCCACCCTTCACTTCACGTACCAGCCGGCTGGTCTCCATTTTGCACGCAGGCTTGGGAGTCTGAGCGCGGAAATTTCGCAACCCTCCACTTTCACTTCTGAATTTCTGACTCAAAAAAGCTCGATTTGTGGTGAGAGCAAAAACGACAGACGACTACTTCTTGGAAGTCTGTTGCTCCGTCATGAAAACTATGAATCCATGCCTGATTGATGCACTGTAACGGTTGACTACAGAAGGTAAAAAAAAGTTTGCCTGGTTTGATGCTTGCCTTTGTACTGATTAGGAACCATCTCGTGTTTAAGGAATCATTGCCTTCTTCTTAACTTCGCCGATGGTAAATTTCTGTAGAATCAGAATACCGCGGCATTAACCTTGCCTCTTAGTAACGTTTCTCACTGTGCTATTCGCCCACGCTCCACTTCCTTTGGGTATACGCTGAGGGCATATCGTTTTGGTTATTGGCTGACCGTCGACCGGCAGCTCCCGTGGTTGTCTTCCCTGTGGGAAAACTGGGACCTTATTGAGCGGGTGTTTGTGACCGCGCGTTCGGAATCGATCTTAATCTTCATCGCTGGTGCCTCCTCAGTCGATTTCCGCCGAACCTTTTGTACTGGCTTGAACTACACTGCTCTGCGCCACATTCTTGCTCCCCTCAGTCACCCGCTGTTTCCGTTTAGCGAGTGACAACCACCCGTGTGGAGGCCGCATCCTCCCTGTCCTGCAGACCAAACCAAAAAACCGCGACCGCAAAGCCCGCGCTGGAATCACACATCGCCGTGCTCATCGTCGCATTTAACTTTGGCACGGCCTCTGCCGTAAAACACCGACAACACAATCCGCGCCTCTGAGCACTGCACCTTAATCGTAATGGAAACGGGGGCGTGGGGAGAGGGTTAGGGGATAAATAGTCGGCGCCACCGTAGTCGTCTGTCGTATTGAACACAGAGGCGTCATCAGAGCTGCACACGAAGCAATGTTTCGTTAGGCTTACAGTTTTTGCCTTCTGTTGTTCTCTTTTGATGGAGCTAAAAGGGAAACAAAATCCAGTCCCTGCAGTACTGTCTGTTGCTCAGGAGAGACCACCATATCAGTCAACAAACAAACCCTTTGTGAACTCCGTTTTACTCTCTTACCAGAGGACTCAGTCGCATCGCGCGGGTGAGCGCATCCTCCGCTTTAACGAAGGCCTCTAGGAGCACAGGAAGTGAGACGTGGTGACTTTTTAGGACAACTCGCTTAACGCGCAATGGAAGTCACTGCAGTGCTGTCTTCGTTTAGGGGGAGGGGGGGCAGCACTGTAACACAGTCCGTGATCTGTATGAACCCTGCATTTCTGATATCAGAATGACATTAGCCGCCCTTTCGAATTCTCGCCCGCCTACCAGGGCGTGCTCGGTCGCCTGCAGCGAAAACAGACTGGCAACTAACTCCACGGCTTACCTATAAGTGATTTGCGCTTTTAGAAAATGGAGACTCGATTGCCTGATGCTTCAGGTTCACACTCGATGCTATCATCAGAGACAGCAGCAGATAAGGGAAATGGAAGCGCTAGGAGAGCAGCATGGATAGGATGAAGTTGTTGCGCCGTCATCTACTACTACTACTACTACTACTACTACTACTACTACTACTACTACTACTACTACTACTACTACTACTACTACTACTACTACTTCTACCACTACTACTACTACTCCTCTACTACTACTACTTCTATTACTACTACTACTACTACTACTACTACTACTACTACTACTACCACTAATACTACTACCCCTATTACTACTACTACTACTACAACTACTACTACTACTACGTCTACTACCACCACCCCCACCACCACTAGTACTACCACCTCCACCACCACTACTACTGCTGCTACTACTGCTACTACTACGACTACTACTACTACTACGTCTACTACTACCACCACCACCACTACTACAACCACCTCCACCACCACTACTACTGCTGCTACTACTGCTACTACTACGACTACTACTACTACAATCACCCCCACCCCCACCACCACTATTACTACTACCACCACCACTACTACTGCTACTACTGCTTCTGCTACTACTACTACTTCTACTACTACTACTACTACTACTACTACTACTACTACTACTACTACTACTACCTCTACTACTACTTCTACTACTACTACCACTAATACTACTAATACTACTACCCCTATTACTACTACTACTGCTACTACTACTACAACTACTACTACTACTACTGACGTCTACTACCACCACCCCCACCACCACTGCAGTGCTACCACCCTCCACCACCACTCACTACTGCTGCTACTACTGCTACTACTACGACTAATGACTACTACTACTGCTCTCACTACCACCACCACCACTACTACAACCACCTCCACCACCACTACTACTGCTGCTACTACTGCTACTACTACGACTACTACTACTACAATCACCCCCACCACCACTATTACTACTACCACCACCACTACTACTGCTACTACTGCTTCTGCTACTACTACTACTACTACTACTACTTCTACTACCGCCACCACTACTACTACTACTAGTACAACTATTACTACTAGTAGTACTAATCAGTACTTTTACTTGCAGTCAGTGAGTGATTTCGTAAGAATAACAGAGGCGAATGTTCGCATTTCAGGTTTGTATAAGTAAAGGTTGTTCGATCACCGGGCTGGCGTCACTGGTGTTTCATTGGCTCTAGCCCCCTGTACCTGTTGCTTGTTTTATGTTGCCGCTTTTATATCTGATGATGGAATCCAGTAAGAGTTCGAAAGATATAAGAAAGATAAATAAAGCTATGATTTTGGCGGGCGATCTTCTTCGTCTTCTTCTATTTCTTCGTCCTCGTTCTTCTTTTTCTTTTACTTATTTAATGCATTCTTAAACGAAATTCTGATATGCGTTTTCGATCAGAAAAGACTGTTGAAATAGCGTTGTAAGTTTGCTTCCTGTGAGGCATAAGCCCGTGATATTTCGGACATATCGGGATGCTGGCTTCTGAATACACTCCTTTTCGTTGTATGCAAGAACCAAACTAGGTAAAAAGGACTATTTAAGTACTATACCTTTTCATTGATTTTTAATATCCCTATAACTCCAAATATATTTTATAACATATGCCCAAAATGTCTTTTTTTGTACTCATTTGGTAGCCAATCACGTTTTCTTCAAATTTGATATTCGGAGGAAGTGTTTCTTGCGGTTTTTCAATTTCTGACCAATTTCAAGCTCAATCTGTCGTTGAATTTGCGTTCAAGGTCGATATGCTACAAGCATGTCTGCAATACTATAGGATTATGCAGCAAGATTATCAATATTTCACTCCTTCCTTCTTAATCGAAAACGCGTCTCATTTCATGGGACCGGCCACGGACTGTACGTTTGCTTGGTCCGGCCCTTACAACCGACCATACGGTAGACGCGCTTGACCAAACACGGGCCCAAATCAGGGCAGGACGGGCGTTGTCAGAAATGTGCACCCATAACAGATGCCGCACAATGGGTGTAGTGGCACGTCTAGGTGCAGGCTCACGCAGTACAAACCACCTGCGCCCGATTCCGCTTCTGTGGGTAAGGAAAGAGAGAATGCGGTAGACGCAGCGCAAGTTGACCATAACTATAAACTAATCTATGCGCAAGTCACCGTGTCTACGCCCAACTTGCTATGGGGCACACAGTGGACATCGAAGGCAACAACGGTCGAACTGTCACTTAGTAAAGCTGTGATCATGCTTCATCTGACCGGCCTCGTTGATGTTACGCCTTGTACCTCCACGCGTGACGATCCACGGTAGGTGGCAACTGCGCCCTGTGAACTAGGGCGCGTATTACTTGTGGTTCCCTGGATTGTGCTAAGCCCTCAGCGCCCTCCTGCAGAGGCTCGCCTGACAGTGCATAAGCTCAAGGGCGATAAAACTCCGAGGCGTGCAAGAACGTAAGGGGTTGAGCATCGAAGTGGAAAATGTGCCCGAAGTGCTCACGCCAAGGTCAAGACCTTGGAAGATTTGTCAGCCACAAAGCCGCGAACAAAGTCACTCAATGCTGAGCGCTTATCAGTCACGTGGCTGATAATAGGGTAGAGTTTTCCAGCGGCACCGCGACGTTTGCGGTCACTGTTTCAGACCATTATTCTTTCCTGTCACCCTTATCGAACGTTGCCGTTATTTTCCGAAGTTGATCGAAGGAATCCTCATTACGGGTCCTGGCACGAGCCGCCTGAGCAAGGTTTTTCCGCTGATCCGGTCACTGCAGCAGCTTTGGTTGTCTCCCGTAATTATCTCAGCTGCCACATAGACTGATGACTTTACTGTTGACCACTTGCTACTGCCTTCTCCATCATTTAGGGTCGTAAAATAAGACCAGATTTCTTTGCCGATGGTCTTACTTGGTGCGACGCATGTTTGCTCACCTCATATCATCTCCCCTGAAACACCAGGCGAATAAAACTGTTATTTCTGTAATCGTGTCCCATATTCGCAACTGGTGCCATAGTCTTCGCTTGTGCGTGCAAATCATTTTTTTGTTAACACTGAAGCTCGGCGTTTGCAAGAATGGCCTGTGATCCCGAGGCGGTGTTATCGGTGGTCCCTTGCATTATGCGCAGCCGTCAGCTCCCTTCTTTAGTATGAGTTTCTTATGGCTATTGCGGGAGCCTTTTCACAGGTTGATAGTCTTCCAAAATCAAACATCCCCTGTTAAACGCCGCTGAACTACAGCAGGAGGCGGAAGGAATAGGAATAAGAGCAAACAGGTGCGGGAGGGGGGGGTGGCGAAACAGGTAGAGCAAATGTCTCTAAGGAGTTGAGGAAAAAAGATACAGAAATTATGTAAAGTTGAGAAAAGGGCTTGACGCTAGATGCTGTATGTGGTTGCGCACCTGTCACCGCAAATATTTGTAGAACACGACTGCCTGTTCGGCCCAACAATGCAGCAAGTGACATCAAATGTCGGCTTCGTTGCACAACGCGTATTACATGCTGATAGGCTTCATTGCGTTGCCTTAGCCTTCAGAACTATCTTTTGGAAATCACTACGGGAAACGGCAAATCAGTAGCATAGTCTGCTTGTGCCCTCATTCGGCAGCATGAGAAGCACAGTACGCACCCATTGGTATGGGACTCTGTGTTTCCTGCTCAAAAAAATCCTCAGCTCGTGACTGATTTTTCATCGGGCTAATCCAGGCCTCACGAGCAGCGCCATTCCAAAATTTCCTGGACGCCAGTGTTTTTCTCATGCAGCCATCGCATTTTAATCACCGCTTAGGAGTGTGATGCACTTCTTTGCCTCACAAAGTACTTATATTTAACTGCATAGAAAACAGATTTCAACCCAAGGTTTTGAATAATACAAAAACGAAAGAGCATTTACTTACTATTTTTTCACTGTTACCGGTTCAATTTTACTTAATCGCAGTAGACCAGGGTACTATTCCCAATTATGTACGGTATGCAGCGACAGTCAAAAACATTTATATGCATCTTCACTGTCGCCTTCAGATTGCAACAGTTGCTTAAGCAGGGTTTGAATACTGCTAACAATTTAATGCAGTCTTAAAATGTTTTATACGTTTAATTCACCTTGCGCATATGTTATGCCAACTTCTCAGATCTCACGCGAGAATCGATCGCCAGTGCACGCTTAGCTGAATTTATCTCATATGGTTCGAAAATTTAGCAGTCGGCAGAAAATGACTGTTTCACAGATTTGTTTTAGTAAAAACCTTTGATCTACCTATTTTTTCTCTTGACATCCTCGGTCTAAAATTGACATCATCGTTTTTATCCTTACATATTTACAGATATTCAATTCTGGAAATCGAGGGAGTCCTTTGAGGGCCTATCCGTGCGCTCCGTCTTCTTCAATATCTTTTACTCTGCAGTTGTGGTGCTTTACGTCCTTGACAATGACACCAATTTCGTTGTCAAGGTGTCCGTCGTTATAGCGTTGGGCATCGAGATTTGGAAAGTGAAAAAAGTTGTAAATATCGCGGTGAGTGCTATAGAGATTAATTTTCAAATATTACCCAAGAGTAATTTTAGGCGATGAACAGTCCAGTAGGGAATCCTGAACGAATTTAGTTGCCGTGAAGTAGTTGCTTTCATGTCCTCACGCATCTGCATAGTGTAAACATCGACGGTGTGCGTACTTTTTTGCCATTCTTCACCTGGTGATGCTAATGGGCACACATACCACTTCCGTACTTTTAATAAAATCACGAAATCTTGTTTGTCCGGTAGTGAGTACTAAATTAAACGTATTAGCTATTCAGAGTGCTTTATTTCCTTCCGCGAACATTTAAGAAGCCTGAATAGACAAACGTTAGTTTTTGACTATTAAACATCAGACCTTAAGGACAACCTGTCGACCGCTCACACAGATGAAGTAATTTTTCCATGTTTCTATACACAGGTGGATCCAGAGCGCAAATTATTGGGCTCCTTGCCTTATCCGAAACTGATTTGGCAGTCAAGTTACGTTGAATCAGAAACGAAGATCTACGATCAGGTACATTCTTGTATAGTACTCTTTGAACCAATTATATAATGCACATTAATGTCTACTTACAATGTCTAAGTAACAGTGTTATATGATATCGTATATAATTTTCTTTTCAGATGGCGTTCAAATATCTTTCCTGGGTCCTCTTTCCATTATTGGCTGCCTATGCAGGCTACTCCCTCATCTATGAAGAGCATCGAGGATGGTATTCTTGGGTTTTGTCGATGCTATATGGCTTCTTCTTGACTTTTGGTGAGTTATGATGTCTATCTCAAATCCGCTACACACTAAAATTTGGTTACAATTAAAATTAGCTTGCTAACGCTCTTAGAATAGACTCAAGCGGACCAACTGAAAGGCTTTCACTGAGATATCCTCAGCAGTAAATCCTCGATGGAGGTTTATTCTGTTCGGTCACCAGAATCATATCTTTATTCATCTGAGCCTTTGAAATCTTACTAGAGTTCATCGTCAGAGCTATACACGACAACCAAAAAACAAGCAACAGTTATAGGGTACAGAGGCCAATTGGACACCATTGACGCCAATCCGGTGGTGACTGCTCAGGGCTCTGTATGCCGGTGCCAGATCGATATGCCGATTGACTGGGTTTTCATCAGAGGTCCAGGCTTCAAGCCATTTCCAGCATGTCTTGCATCTGGCGTGGGCCATAACTATGAAGTGTAAATTATGACCTGTTTTGTAGGTGTTGGCAGCCACTTGTGATAAACTAGTACCCCTTCTCACAGCCAGCCTACCTGCGTGATCCTAGCATACGTCCAATTTTATCTCTGCATGTACGTGGACAGTGTAGACACGGGATTTGTACACTAGTCACCCATTAAATCGATGTATCGATCTCGTGCTGGCATACATAGCCCTGGGCAGTCATCGCCGGACTGGCGTTATTGAGCTTTGATTGATCCCTTCACCCTATAACCGCGGCTTGTTGCCACTTTTATCGATGAAAATGGACTTCAGTAGGAGTTCGAAAGCTCAGACGAATAACGAAAAGGATTCCGATGATCCAATAGCCTTCTTAGCTACTTATACACACCTAGAATGCAAAATTTCGCCTAAGTTTACCCTGTGCCTACACCTAAATACCGGCCGTTCACTAACAGAGAACACCAAACAGCGAGGTACTGATGAGCTTTTACCTTATTAAGTGCTTAGTAGACATTTTAGGGACGGCACATGAGAAAATCCCTCGGTTATGAGCACGTGTTTTAGTTTTTAGTCTTATTTGCTGATCAGGATTAGGGAAGGCTGAACAATATTTCAATGTACCTGAATCTTTATCGATCAGCCCAAAAATTAATGTCCCGGGCAGATAACTCCATGTTCTGCACATAGTAATTTTCGTAATTATTATCTTGATATTCCTCTAGGGTACGTATACCAGAAACCGCATAGAAGACATTGGGGGCCTCACTGAAGAACCTTACTCCTTCCAGCTGCGTCAAGTAACAGCAGAAACATCGGTGGAACACGTGTCTGAACACTTAGCTAGTACCTATGTTTAGAATACGGTGTAAACATCTCGGCCTTGCGCAATAATTAAAGTTTCTGGACTTGAGTAGATTTTGAGCTAAAAATGAAAGTCAAAAAGGATGGAAAAATAATATTAGTTAGACTGGGCTTACCAAAATTTTTGTACAAAACCATAAGTATGTACACCTGAGAAATCGAGATGGTTTTGACGAATCGACAGCTTGACTGCATCTTGCGTCATTTGCTTTTTGTCTGCGTAGGTTCCATGTTCTTCGTGCTATGCCTTAAATTGTGTTTTATTTACTTATTAGTTAGTAGATATTGAAGATTTAGACTGCCCCACTGGCATTCTTGACTGCTAGGATTCTTTCCAGTGGTTCAATAACGCGCTCTGAAGGTCTCCACAGATCAAGCGCGACTCTGAAGGGGCTTACCGGCCTTCATTCTATTATGCTCACTTTCCCCCGTCACCCCACGACATCAGTACTTTTCGAATGGCCTTTCTCTACCCTTTAACTCCCTTTTCAGGCTTCATCGCAATGACTCCACAGCTCTTCATAAACTACAAAATGAAGTCTGTTGCCCACCTACCCTGGCGCATGCTTACCTACAAGGCCCTGAACACCTTCATTGATGATCTATTCGCCTTTGTCATACGCACGCCAACCCTTTATCGGATTGGGTGCTTGCGTGACGGTGAGTAAGCTGCTAGTTCTCTTCTTACTGCCTCTTCAGTTTACTTGAAGAGGCAAGGGCAGGCATCGTGCACGCCTCTTTTTGCTGTGTGGCTCCAGGATAAAGCCCTTAAAGGCATTCCTATCAAGCGACAAGTCGCAAGGCAGGAAGTATACCGGTAAAGAGATGGTTGCTAGGAGGCCCGTTTCTGCTTGCTTGGCCGTCTTCAGCCAGCCAGCCACCTCTACCTCATGCTTTATTCATCTGCGGCTTGGGACTTGGACACTTTGGCTATTATGCGTCCTAATTTTAATGGCTTATTTTTGAGTCGCAGGTCCACTGTTCTGTCGGTTGCGATCAGGTTGACGCGAGAGAGTCCTTCAGAACCATCCAGATGCAGTACAGAACATGCTCACCCTGCTGTGTCTTGGGGTTCAATCTAGAGCCATCGCAGGCCTTTTCATGGCAAACAGTGGTAAGGCTGAGCAAGGCTGGGAAAGAAAGACTAGGTGAAGATTTTTAGCATATTAACCCTCCTTAGCCAGTTGTATGCCAACCCCATGTTTGGATAACTGATCCCGAAAGACGGGACAGAAGGTGCCTTATTTAGTGCTTTAGCTTTGTTTTTAACTCTCCGGAGTCAACGAATCCGAGCCCCTAGTCCTTCGAACCCAGTTGCTGACGACTGGTAAGCCAGAGCTGTTCAGTTCAGTCTCTCCCAGTACTTTTATCGACTGTTCCTCGCCGCGTGACTGCCTTCTAGGGATGTTGGTGAAGGTGGCGCGGGGGAGGGATAGATAAGTGGACGTCGCGTCCATTGCATTTCTCTGCGCTTCAAGATCAGATAGCGTCGTTCCTCTGGCTTTTTACTCACACTTGAAGGAATATTAGCGGCAACACCTGCCTATCACATCGTTAGGATGTCAGGAAGGACTCGTTAATTTCCCATATGTCTACATCGCCAGCTAGTTTATGCATAAGTTGCACTTTCTCCTGCGACTGGATCCATACACTCAACCGCTCTTATTTTGCCAATGCAATTAGAACTGTCTTCAGCCCGTAATTTTTACTTGCCACCTTAATAGGTCTTTGTCAGGCCCATCACACTACGGCAGCGGCATCTCTTTCACCACCACCATCAATCACAGCAGTTGAAAACGCACCACTGCTTCTTGCAAGAGCCGATTGTCTAGCAAAACGGTCCCCTCATCTGACTGCATGTTTTCTGACTGTGATATGGAAGGGAGGGAGGGAGAGAGAGTGAAGAGCCGAGAGGGAGACATCTATTTGCTGTCATTTAAGGAATTGCGCCGCTTGTTTGTGCGCATATCTATGCATTCGACATTGGCTTAAGACAGGTTGCTGCCTACTGTCTTCGGCGATTAAATTTCGGTTCGGCATGACAGCTCCCCCTTCCCCCAAAACTCCTTCTAAAAGCCTTGCTCCTGGCCTGGTTTTTGATGTGGTCTAATTCCAGCTTCGTTGTTTTGAAAATACGCAATTGTGTCAGGTTTATTTTTTAAACAGCTGCCGAGGGCACCGGAACAACGCCGTTATTCCTCTCGTCTTAAAACAGTTGCTCTGGCCGCCTGTGCATTCCTTTTTTATGCAACCTGCGGCAGCCCTTTTATGCGTCGCAGTATACAAACACGTAGGCAGTAGTATTTTAGCTCTAATCTATAATCTTTCGGAGAAAGAAAACTTGCAGGTACCAAAGGCACCCAAACCTCAGCCACCATCACCAACACCCTCTGTCGCCACTACTACTACTACTACTACTACTACTACTACTACTACTACTACTACTATTACTATTACTACTACTTATACTAATACTACTACTACTATTACTACTACTACTACTACTACTACTTCTAATGCTACTACTACTACTGCTACTACTTATAATACTAATTCTTCTACTATTACTACTGCTACTACTTCTAATGCTAATACTTCTACTACTACTACTACTACTACTACTACTACTACTACTACTACCACCACTACTTTTGCTGCTACTACTACTTCTACTACTACTATTATTATTATTGTTATTATTATTATTACTACTAATACTACTTCTACTACTACTACTTATACTACTTCTACTACTACTACTTCTACTTCTTCTACTACCAACCACTAAAGAGTCCTATAAATTAGGAGGACACGAGTTTTTGACCAAATTTCGAAAAATTCATGCAGATCGATCGGGTTTTTTGCAGGGAAGAATAAACGGGGACGACATTTATTGGGACGAAGTGGTATTATTTAGTGTGAAGTGCTCATACTGATTAGATGGTTACTCTACCTTTACAAGGCCAGTGCATTTTCAATCTTTTATTGTCGTCTAGAATGGTAGTGTGACAAGGTACAGTTTTAGTCGTGTTCGCCGCTGACCGTATAAATATCGCAAATCGTTTTTATTCCAAACTTCACGAAGTTTTTTTTTTCGCCTTTTAAGAATACTAGAAGCCCTTCTACTGACGGGCTTTTGTGTGGGACGATATTTCGGTGTCGCGTGCAATGAGTGTGAGGACAGTAGTCGGGCGACGCTGGATGAGACAAAATACCCTGGTAGCTGCGGGAAGCTCTAACGTACGCACTATCTGCCAAGATTTGGCGAAATAGTTTTTGGGAACTGCAATTTACGCAATTGAACGAGTTCACCTACTGTTCGCTTTTCAGAGAGCTCGGCGCATACTATTGTTGACGAAGTACCATAACAAAGAGCGAATGCGTCGGGTTGAAGCTCACATCAACAGGATGGATCAATGGCGCAGTCGGTGCAGACAGTTGGAACTATTGCGGGCATGACTTGCATAAGGAACTTTATGACTGCAACAAGCGGTCGTATGGCGATAGCGGTGTGATAGTTAGGGGAGGCAGTCTTTCGAGCATGAAGTTGTTTGCAGAGTTTTTACCGGGAAAGCAGCATGCTCCGCCGTAGACCCAGACACCGGCTCAGCAACTGTCCTCCTTCAGCCAATAAGGCGGTGCATATAATGTGTTTCAACAAGACCGTTGTCGTTTACTTGCAAACCAGTGTATTCAACCTAATGCGATCGCCAAGCCTCGATGCCGACCCAATCGACAATCCCCGGAAATCATTATCCAACAGTGCATATTGCAAATATCGGACGTATCAGTTAAAGGATCAACCACAAGAGGTTATTCCATAAGTGTGGATGAAATTCGAAGGTTTTAATAACATCAGGAATAAACATGTTAAAGTTCTGAGGCGAAATAACGAGACCTTGTATACGTGTGAAAAACATATGTCAACTTTCCTCATAACCGGACGTGTTGGGCCGACAAACCCAAGGCAGACTGTAATAGCTTATTAGCAATAGTCAGCCAGCTGTAACTGGCCCCAAGTAATTGCGACCTGAGCATTTAACCCTTGGTCAGTGAGCATTTCTAAGCCCGAATGTCTGCCACATGTATGTTATCTGGTGGGTTGCAATCGGGCATATTTTCTATCGTGGGACGAGCGCTCACCGCTCTGCCTAAGGGACGTGATTGCCCTTTTATGTCTTGGGGGCTCACTGTCCAGTCCTCGAGGGCAGTCACACAACAATTAGTAATACATGCAAGGATACATATCAATAAGGACCAGTGAGACTGGAATGGTAGTTTCTGGCATATTAGCCGTCATTAGTTAGCCATGCCTAGTTAACCAGCCACACTTTATTATCGATATTGTCGCTAACACCGCTCTTTCTACTTCTTTCTGAGCGAGTAGGGTTACTGCGAAAACACTACTACAGCTAATATTTTATTCGCAGAGGAAAGGCACCATAGTTGGAGTTTTGCCGCAGTAGGCTGTCCGATAGTCAAAATAGCCCAAAATATGCATGCTTTCCCCGTAGTATCCTGCGTACTGCATAACCTTCAGCCTAAACCTATGCTGTAATAGCCTTTGTCAAGTAAGGGCACTTTTATTGTTGGACTGGCCAGGCTATGGCTGTCTCTTTCGTTTGGATCTTACAGCAGCTACAACAAATACTTTTCGTGAGATTGCTCTGTTTGGTTTCCGGTTGGTAGACCACTGGTCATATAGCAGCATCTAGATAGCCTAGTCATTATACGATTCAGATATTAGAAGCAATTTGAGGGCGTACCACTGATTTTGCGTCAAAAGCCTCGGGTCATAAAATTGTAACCGCATTTCAGCTAGGAGGTGATCTGATCGGCGTTGTCATTTCGGGTAACTGAACTTCCTTACTGCTAATTTTTAGTCTACAGTACTAGTCTTGGGTTTTCGTTGTGTTTCGTAAAATGAGTCCTGTGGAAGATGGTAATTTCTGCACATTTTAAAGTTTTTCTATACCAGACCTCCCCGCCTCATTCGTCTCTAAAACCTCAACACCCATGACTACTAACTGCGGCCAATTTGAAAGACGACCCCACTTCGGCCTATAAAGTACTTTCCTCGGCTGGGCTTAAAGTTTATCTGCTCTGGGCGTTGCAACGAACACGGGTGCACATTTTGCATAAATGGGTATAATAGCCCTCTATGTCCTAGGTCACATGGAGGTTACGTTTGCCGAGTTGGCCTAGATATGGGACGGCTGTATGGACGAATTCCGCCCTGTCCTAGAGCCTCGACCTAGAATAAGGGCAAGAAGATATATACTTGTCCTTCTCTCTCTCTCTCTCTCTCTCTCTCTCTCTCTCTCTCTCTCTCTCTCTCTCTCTCTCTCTCTCTCTCTCTCTCTCTCTCTCTCTCTCTCTCTCTCTCTCTCTCTCTCTCTCTCTCTCTCTCTCTCTCTCTCTCTCTCTCTCTCTCTCTCTCTCTCTCTCTCTCTCTCTCTCTCTCTCTCTCTCTCTCTCTCTCTCTCTCTCTCTCTCTCTCTCACACACACACACACACACACACACACACGAAAATGAAACGGTTTGGGTGCTTGGTTGATAGTCAGCATTCTTGTCGTTAACGCTTTAGTTCTTGCCGCTTTCTGGACCGTCTTCCACCAAGCTGTAATTCCAGTCATTTAACAGATTCGCTTTACAGAGTTCTACTCTTGTAGTCGCTCAGTCGTTGCTGTGGTTGCTACCGTCGTCAAACATATCTTATGAACAAAACAAACCTATGTATGCTGTAGCTATTACGTTTTCACGTTGTCCATCACCACAAGCTGCATTTTCTGAGGTAGGCCGTTTTCATGTAAGCGTGTCAACTTTTTTTACGCCGAAAACCTCATTTTCATGCTGAGGATGTCAAAATTACCGCGGGATTTTCCGCTTTTACTGATTGTATTTGCATATGTGGATCAACTTATGGTGTCGTACGGACAAAATATATTCCCGCTAAAATGGTAAAACTGCACAAAAACGCACAAGGCTAGAAGGCGTTATGAAAATATTCGATTATTAACGTTTTGCCGCATTACTCTACATCGTCCCCTCCGTTTGCTCGATAGTCAAAGCTAGACCCTATTCTCTGCGAAGTACATTTCAAAACGGGAGTTTCTTGATGCAGTGTTATATGATCGCTTTCCAGGAGAATCATTCGTCTCCCAAATGCACTAGCATATGATTTTTTCGCTAGCTTTACGATGCAAAGGTGGGGTTACTATTTGTTTTGTAGAAGTGGATTCTCTCTTCGTTAAGTTGATGAAAAGCCACTGAAGCATTCTATATTATTTCCCTAATTTTAACGAAAAATGTATATGCTTAAGTAGTATATGTAGTTTTTACTAGCCCGTCATTGTTTTATAAGGTTAAACATTCATCCTCGAAAGAATTCACGAAAACTCGTATCTTTCACATCTTCCTTGTTGGAACTTGCATCTACAAATCCAGGTTTTGATGGAAAGGAATATACCTATTTTTTAATGCGGCCATAATTTAAAGTTCCCCGAAACTTCTGTGCAACGAACGGTCAGCCGAGTTGTTTAAATCCATTTGCAAATCATGGCAATTAGGAAACGCTGGTTTATAAATAAGCCCCTGGAATTCATGCATGTATATTTTGCTGATGATTTCGTCCCTTTCGATTGAAATAAGTTGGCTTATCGACTATACAGTTTTGAGTTAACACGCTTACATTCTTGTTCAATGACTACCGCCCCGCTGTTCGGCGGGCCGTTTCTACTAAAGTATAACCACACTATTGGCTTTCCGTTATCAGAGTTCTTATTAACTTACAATCCGATCAGTGGATTTAACTCAGCTAAAACAAACGAAACACCAAAACAGGAATTTTGCTTTTTTGTGCATTTTCCCATCACTGATTTGCATCATTTTCTTCCTCTAGCCAAAATATCCTTAATTTCCACATTACCCATTGTACAGATGATAGGTGGAGAATTATATCGTTTGGAGAATAGCTATACTCCAATCGTTTCATGAACTTCCATTTTTCGGTGACTGTTTGCATGCTTTGCCATAATTTTCAGACTTGTTTCTGTAGGGATGACTTATGTTACCTCCTAAAAAGAAAACGAGACCTACAACCGCTCGCAATGCAGGTGTCTTTGCGCCAGACTCGAGCGAAAATAGAGTTAGGTTTATAGTTAGGATTAAGTTTAGGGTTAGGATTAATGTTTAGGGTTAAGGACTGCAGGGCTGGGGTTTCGGGAAGTGTCTGGCTGTGGCCGTGGCTTAGGTTTGTGTTAACGCTTATTGTTAGCGTTGGGACACGGGAATATGTATCCATTCTGGCATCATTCGCAAGGCCACCTGTCTTACTTTGGAAGGAGGACGTTCTTATTCCCGTTTTTTTGTTTAGGGGCCATAAAAATGATACCCTTGTTTCAGCTGGCACTAATTCATAGTGCTGGGATGGGAAAACCCTATTGGGTGGTGAGCGTCAGTCGCCATGTCATGCCGCCTTGACCTGTAATGCTGTCATAGGAAACCAGTCTGCTCGATCGGCACCTAGTTCTGTCGGGAGTTATTGACACCACATGTTCCATGCCTCCTATTGCTCGGACCGGATAAACTGCTTACCTCGCTGCCAACCTGATAGGAGTGGCATCCGATAGCTAAGCTCTTTGTCACCGCCGAGTACTCTGACGGCAGATACTGGAACGCTACCTTCAGTTAACGGTAGCTACGTGAATTAGGCAGGCTTTTGGATTTTGCGAATGGGCTCTTGCGGGTCAGCAGCGCAAGTGCTAGTGGGAAAGTTTATAACTGGCACCTGCCTGTACCTGAGAATGCCTCCGGGTCTGAGGACGGCATCGTATGAACCGGGGTAAAATAAACTGGCTATAACTCTGCTGTCTTTTATCTTCAAAGGACAAACTGATTACTATCAAACCCGCATTGCATAGGACCCTTGAATCTAAATCCTTTGCTGGTATCTCGGTCCTGACTGTCGACGCAGCGACCGACCATTTTAGGCTTGCGCTAGTTTTCCCCGCGCATAGTACTTATGAGAGCGTTCTTCCTTAGCAGGTTAAAATAACTCTGCAACATAAATAAGAGCGCGAGAATTCGCTGTGTAGCGGAATCGCAGAGCCATATCATCCGGTTACTAGGGCAGCACAATATAGGACATTGGCTGTCTCTTTGTGATGTAGTTGTTAGATTGCGCTTTACGCAGTATTAAGGTGTCTCGTAAGGAAAATCACATCCGCCGCCTTTTCTCGGGTCGAGATAGGGGCGCAGTGCTCCCCTCACTGAGCCAGCCGAAGTGCTATCTACGGGCTTGAGACCATTTTCATAAAGGATTACACTTGTACGTTTTCGTGGTGGTGGTGGTGCTGCTACTGTCAGCGTTATGATTCTACAGGTAGAAGGGGGAGTGATGACCAGAAATACCAGCATTCAGCGGCCAGCCTCTTGGCCTGCCTGTTGCTCTCATTACTGCAACCCCATCTAAGAAGTCATTTATAGCTGGAAATCCTACTTTCCAATTTTTATATAATGCTTCGTGAGCCAGGCCGCGGTCACCACACCTTTCAAAAAGACATCCAGTCATCTTTTTTATCCACATTGACTAGCTTTGTAAGGAGAAGTTGAATCACCGATGCAAGCGAATGTACGAGTCCCAGGAAGAAGACGAGGTAGACGCGATCGCCGGGACAATAACTTTCTTAGCCTGACGTTTCGGATCCCAGTTCGAACCCATCTTCAGAGACGGTATCAGAGGGGACGGGTTGGAGTACTGGTTGGAATTGAAAATGTCCGACGAAGAAAGTTCTTGTCCTAGCGATGACGTCTACCTCTTCTCTGACGTTGAAACAAAACGTACACTGTTTGCTTATGAATTTGTGTCTTTTTTCCCCAGGCAACGAAAGATTCGCTCATTCCCAGTAAACTACGCATTTTTTTCCGTTGGCTTTTGCGACAAATCATGCGATTTCTGGGATAATTCTTCTATCACCTGAACCTTCTCGGATTTGGTGACGAAGGAGTCGATTTTGCACTGGTCGTGCTCCTGGTGGTAATGTGTCGTGCGCATACACGCGCACGACAACACAAAACTCTATGCATATACAACCATGGATGCCGCGTCAAATTCCAGTCCTAATGGGGTAATTATTGAACCAATAAACCTGCAAGTACAGCGACATAAACGCTCCTTTTTAAAGAAAATTTAGAAAAGACTACACGAACGGCCTACCCAGCAGCCGGAGGAAAAGGTCCACTATCAAAACACAGCAGATTTGATCTCTCACAACATATTGATCGGAATTCTGAGGTGTTTTAAATTCGCAAAAGGTGTTATCGTGCAGCTCAATCCCGGGATATTTCAGTTACGTCAAGGTACCGGCTTTTGTACGCACACAAAAATTGCTCTTTGCAAACAGGACGTCTTGAATAGCATTAAATTTTCTCCTTGATTTTTGATATCCTTATAAATGAGGCACATTAATATTCTTTCTTGTACTCATTTTATAGCAACTTAAGTATCCTTTAAGTTTTATACTTGATGAAGGGGTTTCTTTCGGTTTTAAAGATCTTTTTACTTAGAGATTTCTGAAGACTGAAATTTGCATTCGTAATGCATCGGGTTTGTCCACTTATTGATGTTGCTTATGAACACTATGTGACGTCTCCTCATAGCGGAGAGAAATTTGTGACTTGCCTTAGACGAAATGTTCACAGCATGTAGTTTGGAAACCGTAAGGGTAGCGGCAGATCGTCTTCAAAATAACTCGGCAACAAGGAGTTTTTAATTAGACTGAACGATACGTTCTCCTCAAGTACAAAATTTAAAGAAGACATACTCTGCTACCAAAGGAGTACAAGAAGGAACATTTTGTGCATACTTTTTATAAAATACATTTGAATGTAGAAGCATATCGCAAACCAATCGGAACAATTCAGTACGACTTTTTACAGAGTGTAGCAGGTGGTCGGATTGCAACCTGTTCGAAAGCTGGCACCCTGAAGTGGCGGGAATATTTTGTGACTAGGCTGCAAAATAATTAATATTTGTTCGAATCGCAATCATATTTCAGAATGTCGGTTAAAATTTCATAAAATTGTACATTTCCGGCCGTTTGCAGGTCTAACCCCCCAATTAATGGATAGTCAGCAGTCCTGATAGCGTATCGCAGGAGGGCGTTGGCTTAGCACAAATTGTTGTTTAGTGTTATTTTTTTACGGCTCTACGGCAATTCCAACCGAAGTGCCCTGACTGTAGTTTACAAACCCATTTGAGTCGTGGATCGCCAAACTGTGGTTGCGTGTGACAGCTTGTTGGAGTTATGACTTCCCGTCGTTCCTCCATAGGCCCTTGTGCAAAACGTTTCTTATCTGAACTTTTAGCTGCTTCCTGTGCTTACAATATTGTGAAACGGATTTCTGTCTGCGGTAGACCGGCAAGAACAGGAAATGCAGCGATAACAGTTCCTTTGCGCCTACTTGCTACCACCACCACTCCTCCTCATCATCGTCGTCGTCGTCGCCGCCATAATTATGTTCAGGCTTCAGCCTACTGCGTGTTCTATTATGCGTGAACTCTACCGTCAGAGGAACAAGACAGTCAGCCAGGCCTTTGTGTACCCGTTTCACTGCGAACTCCCTGAAGTGTACTCCTAACTGTTGGTATTGAAGCTTGGCCTAGAAGGAAGTCTGACCGAGGATGAGGCCGCGTTTCATGGGGTATATGTTTGTGAGACGTTCGGGTTTTCAATGAGAGAAAAGTTGGAGACTGGTGGATGCAGTGTGCTGCTTAGATACACGTCAGTTCGACCGTCGTAATCCGACGATGTCCACCTAATGCTCCACAGAAGGGTGGTACAGCGACAGTGACTTGCGCGTAAATTAGTCTTAAGTGATATTAGACTTGCGGTGCAACTATCGCACTCTCACTTCTCTTACCCACCTGTGTCCGTTGTCAAGACAGGGACAAAAAGATTGGAGGCGGGGTCGGGCGCAGATGAATAATCTCCCACGGAGTGAGTGGGGTGCGCCATGAGCCGTAACCTACGCGTTCCCATCTTGGGCACGCACACCCATGTTGAGCATTTGTTATGGCCCTGCATTCCAGAATAATAACGCCTGCCGCACCTTGATTTTGCCTATCTGTTACTCCAGCGCATTCACCATGCGACCCGTTTACATACACACTGACCCAGTCACCAGTTAGCCTGCTGACAGACTTCAAGTCCTGTGAATGAAACAGCGACTCCAGCGTGGCTTATAAAAACTAACGCCTATTTGTTTGCCCTCGAATATCAGAGTTTTACCGAAAAAAATACAGATGAATGCATTGAAAATCACGTTAAGAAGTACCTTATGACATGTCGACTTCAATTATTGTACTTTGTCTCGGCCGCGGGCGAGATTGATGCTTTCATGTAAATCTGTGGAAAGGTGCATATTTTCAATGAAAATAGGACAGCCTCCCCGTCCTCCTCTTCTTCCTACAATTTATCAATCAACGATAATAAGGTATCGCGGTTGCTCGTGCTGTTTTCTAGCTTGTATTACTTTTTGGACATGCTGGCTACTTACCCGTCAGTTCAGGTATGCATGATTCTTTTCTTTCTAAAAGCAAAGCTTTAAATCGAAGTCGTTTACCGACAAAACAACTGTCCGGATGTTGGTTTTTTCGCTAGCCTAAAAGGAGACCACCGCCTGAGTCGCTCGTTCGGCTTGCTTTCACCTCTTCACTCCCACCCGCGCATGCACATGGTTTTGTCCACAGACTGCCGCCACAACTTAGTTCAATTTTAACTTCGTCCACTTGCCGACCCAGCTGTTGTATCTTTTACTCTGCACCGAACAACACAAGGGTAAACTTCGTCCTTTTAACCAGGACTCTGCATACCTTTGCTGTACATTTGGACTGTGCTGCTATGTCTGGTTGCCAACAGAAGCAACGAGGCGAATTCCTGGAAGCCCTTTGGGAGGAAAAGATGCGATCGCTGGAACCGGAAATACATTGGTTAAACGGTTCGGATCCTCACTTGAACTCCTCACCAGAGATATTCAGAGAAGGGGGTAATAGACGCACAAGGTGCGCAGTAGTTATATGACACAGTTGCCTGGCCAACACGTGCCTACAAGTAGCAACGTTTGCGTTCATCGCTTGGCGTCGTCTTCGTTGATGCTGGTTGATCCATACACCAGTCGTTAATCGCCTTTATTTCATCACCGTTTTTACTTCTTGGCATGAGGATTACTTGGTTGCTTGGCTTGCTGCCACTGTGAGTGCTGCTCATCCGCGCCCATCTCCCGGCATGGCTACTTATTTTGCCCAGGTCAAGTTGCAGAGCAGAATATGGATGCGGAAGGTCATTGCGCTTCTCCAGCACGCATTTAATTACCAAACGTGATCACAACTACGAAGTAGTGCTCCTTTTCGTAATAACAATAAAGCCGCCAACCCTAACAGAGCAAGGAGAGTCCAAAACGAGTTGTTGATGCCTGAGTATTGTTAGACAAAAGGAACACTACTTTGTCATTGTCGGAAGCTCTCCCCCCACCCAAAGTTTCATTTCAAACTAGTCAGGAAATGATTTTCTGACTTTGTATCATTCGTCTACTTCAGTTTTGTACCGATTACTTGGATGGAACGCCGATCAAAGCGTTGTACAAAAAATTGCTCTCTTACCCTCAAAGTGCCCAGTCATAAGGTGCGACTCACCTCGATGGAGTACAGACAAGCTTAGCCATTGGTCGCCTACGATGGTGATGATTACTGCTGTTGCCTGTCTACATTTTTCCTCAAACTACTCACTGTTGTTTTGTTCTGCTCCCCCTATAGATGTCATATTCTTCATCTACCTCTACCAACGCTGGATCTACCCGATGGATCCTAAACGTGTTAACGAGTTTGGCATTAGCCAGGAGATGATAAGCAGTGCCATGCAGGTTGTTGAGGAGTCGTCGTTGTCGCCTGCATCGCCGGCGGCGGACGTAAAGGTGAATGAAGAAGGTGACGGCAGCGCAGATGCCAAGAGTGCTGGCGATTCCGCTGAACAGGAGGAGGAGGAGGAGGATGAGGCAGCGGAGGCTGTAGAGCCCGAAAAGGCTCCGGCAATCAATGGGGAGGTTCGTCAGCGGAAACGCAGACACGGCCGGAAGGGCGGGACAGTGCCTGCCTCGTCCTAGCTCCGTCGCCCATATCATCCTCGACTACGACAACGGTGGAGCATTTTCCGGTGCATAGCCGTCCTGGCAGAGTAACTGCGACCGGCCGACACCTGATTTCTCCTCATCACCCACTTCACCGCCTGTCCAACTGTCAATGTTGCTAACTTACTAACTGCAGGACTGAATGTTTTTCGCTACCATTCTTCAGGCTCGTCTCTCTCTCTCTCTATGTGCTACTTTGTCCTTTTGAAATATGCTGAGACGCTAGGCTTTGCGTGCACTTTGGTGGGTGTCCATGCGGTGTGCGCGTTAGGTGCTGTCCTCAAGCGGTCCTTAAGCACCGTCCATGTGGTCTTTTTGGGAGATACCGCTGCGGGATAGCGCTAATTTCGAGGTGAAATTTAGTCGCATAACTAAAAACACAGACTTTGGAAATTATAATCTCTAAACGCCTATAGTATTTAAAAAAACCGCTGCCCGTGGTATTTTGACTTAACGCAACAGAAAACCGTCGGTGAACATACAACTTGAAACGCATGCATAAAATTATGGCTTTTATTTCGATTTAGGGTAATGATCGAAGTCTCTCGGGCAGCACACAAGCGATTTGTGTTTCATACCATTGTTCAGCTCTGAAATTTCAACTATCAGAGAGGGAATTTTGATGTTTGCTGAATTGAAAAGCCTTTGCAATATTTATTGCAACGGCTATGACCTTAACAATTTTAAAATGAAGACCTCAGTATTGGCTTTGTCACAAATGGAGCCGTCTGTATTCAGAATCTGTCTGACAGATCTAAGAAATCGGCTATCCGACTTGAAAATATGACAAGGATAGGGTATGTAGTCGGGGTCAACAAGAGATAACCAGTGGAACGTGTCTTCCGCGAATTAGTGGTAATAGGGCCTATAAGGGATGGGCCGTAGGACGCAGGCCCCTAACCTTAATCCCAACTCAAACCTTAACTATAAACCTAATCTCAACTTAAGCCCCACCCTAACCGGACGAAGAACTTAAGCGAACATGACCTACTTAAACAGATGTAGTAGCGAGTCTCGTATATGAAATCCACTTCGACTACATACCGTGTAGTTATCGAAAATTTCGCCGAACACGCCGAATTCGAACACAACAACAAGAGGGCCTTCTTGTAGCTCAGAGGAGCCGAAGAACAAACTTCGAAAAGAACGGAAAATGCAGCCTCATTCAGAGAACAAAAGATAGGTGAGCATGTACTACGCGACAGTATTACACCCACGCCTAGTCCTAACTCCATCCATTGTTCGTGTTATCATTAATTACAAGGTTAGTAGGATCACATATATTGGCCTTTGGAAAACCGAATTATCGGGTAAGATGGCAACTTTCCAAGCGGTGGCTATTAGAATGCCGCAGTAGTTTCAAAAAGCATCAGTGGTTATGGAAGACCGTTGGTCTACGGCTGAATTCTCAAACTAGTGCCACCAACTCGCCGTCAGAGGCGAAAGTAGGATTATCGGACTAGATCGGTTGGCGCGACAGGATAGAAGATGACAGACATACAATTGGTGTGGGAGATGTGGGCATATAATGGTATCTTTTGCTGCGGGGGAAGGGGAGGGTAGTACTGTTGTGGCGGCGTGTTCGGGGAAGGGGAGGTGGTTCACTGGGCTGCAGACGGTTGGATTAGCGGTCGTCGATGCAGGATGTGTGCCGGCATCAGAGTGCTGGTGTTGGTGGTAAGAGGTTTACTTGTGGTTCTGAAGGAGGGGGTGGCAAGCCGTTGATATTCCAAATAGTCGACCGCGTATTAGCAGCTGCTATGGCATGGTAACAGATTTATGAGCCGTGTACGTAGGCAAACATGTGACAAGAGGCCACGTTGGCGAATGTCTGACTTATGTTCGTTAACGCAAGATGTCGGCAGGTATTGCCAACGTAAACACAAAGGTTTTTGGCGCAGCGAATGTGGTAAATAACGTAAGCTAGTTGGTTTTTGGGTTGTGGTTCCTTTACTCGGCACGTCTGGGAAATGGAGGTGATAGTGATGTGAAAGCAACTTACTTGCTGGGAGATTGTTTCAGAAATTCCCTGCAGGTAAGCTAGGGGATTGAATTTCTGTCTCGATTAGAAACGAGGTTTTGTGGTTGCCTCTGTCGTTTGAGACCGTTTTTCCCAACGCTGGTCGGGTATCTATTGGACTGGACTAATTCACATAAGCACGATAGTTCTTTCTTACGTAGTTCATCGCTGGGAAGAACCCTGTTCAAGCTCAATTTCACAGGCCTTTATAATAACGAGTATGTGTTTTTCGAAGCGAAGCCACATCATTGGTTTAAAGGTTTGTACAACGTTCTCTTCTGGTCACTGTAAGACTAGTAACCCCAATATTGGCGAGCCCATCAGGGTTCCATCAGCTTGTCGGTGATACTTGCCGTCAAATTGACAAAACTTGTGAGAGCATGCGTAAAACAGACTGTGTTATAATGTTAAGAGAATTTTCCTCTTTAGCGTCGCTCGACGCTGTCAATGACCAAATCATGCGATGTTGAGGAAAACCGGGGAAATAACCTTGAATGATATAACAAATTCGTCAGGCCTTAAATTTAACGGCCTTTCACTTTCTGAGAGTTTTGACGCTGTATTGTGATCCGTCACTAAGGTGCTTTATGTGCCTTTTTAGCCATTTCGCAGTTTTAAGGAGGAGATCAATGAGCGGTACTTAATAACGCATCTGCCTTGTGTCTCTTCGCGAGGCCATACGGAGGGACGCCACGGGGTTCACCGGGGCCTCTGTGTTTCGAGTTAGCTCGTCGACCTTCCTCTTTTACCGTCATGGTCCCTATCGAGCGCTCTGTAGGCTGCATTGCCTTGAAGATTTGTTTTGCCCTGTTGATTTATTTAGCCTGCAGCTACCGCAACCCGCTTTCTTCTTCTTCTTTTTATTTTTCTTATTTATTTTTCTTCTTCAATTGATAAGGCTTGTTAATATGTCGTTTGTCGAAAACGACCAGTGGAGCGCTTGCGTATGTCCGCATGCATGCCCTCAGGGACAACGGAGGTTAGTAGGAGGGATTGAAAGTTGTCTAGGAAGTTTTTGCCTGCCTCATGGACATAACTGAATTGTATTCATTTAAACAGGAGGCTTATTTCAGAAGTGTTGGACTCCTTTTGGAAAGGTTAACAACCCTCATGCACGCGCTCGTCTCGTTAGTATACCGGCGGAGAGATTGAAGTTTCGCTAGCTGGTCGGCTCGATTCTGCATTCTGGCGTCCGGGAGGGTCGAATTTATTTGCAGTACTTCTTAGAATAAGTTTTCAGCTAGGTATTAAACGCACCAGTTTCTACTGCCAAAACGGGAAAGGCGATGGTGGACGTCGAATACAGTGTCAGTCAAAACGCGAAATCTGGGCATGCTCGCGTGTAGTTTTCCAGCCTTATTAGAAATATCGGGCTTAAGTCGAAGAGGGAGAGAGAGAGAGAGCTACGCTTTCATTTGAAAGTAAAATTCCAAAACTAAGCAAAAAAATTTCCTCCATTCACCGTGAAGAAGGTTGGGCATACAAACCACGCAACACCGGAAGATCACAAACGAATAGCCGAAGAATGCATATATCGACATCATGAAGAATCATCCTTGAATGCATCTCCAAATATCGATCAAATTGGACTTCCTTCAACACGGTGCCAGCTTCGTGCGCTGATAACCTTATTTTTGTTGTTCGAATAAAAAGTAAGGTTAAAATTTGGTATGTAATGGGTGAAATAGGCCAACTGACGTACATCTAAGAGGATTCACATGCAAATGGAGAGCAGACAAGCTGGTGGCTCAATTTCAAAAGCCCGCCATCGGTAGGATACAGTAATCGTGGCATGATCTCATGAAATGTTAACTACAAATCTGAAACGCGTTTTCGCTAAGGAAGGGGTACCTAAATGAGATTTGATTCGGATGCACACCTACAAGTGCACGCAGTAAAATGGACTAGTAAATTAGCGTGCGTGGGTGTCCATTCGCTCTAATGACGTTAGAAAAAAAAGAACAGAGGAGCCGGCTGGAGGTCACATGACCAGTGTGGAACACCACCTCACCAGGCGCGCAAACGAGGCTGAAATCAACTCACGCGGTCATCAACGACTGATCAGTCCGTGGGCTGACGATAGGCAGGCCACTACGAACGCAGACTTGCCAACAAATACGACGGTAGTAAAAGCAACAAATGTCACGTGAGTGGAGGTGAGTGAGGTCAAGCAGAATCAGCGGCGAACAGACAGACAAAATTTCGTACGCCGAGCACAGATATAATATACCAGGTAGGCTTCACGGGATAAAACAGTCAGGACCAGCAAAAAGATCAACCACAAAAATCTGCTGATGGAAAAGAGAGGGTTACCGAAACGTCAGTCCAAATACATTCCGGTCCATGAACTCGTTCCTTCATCATCTTCTTCGGGGGATGATGAGCTTGATAAGATTTCTGAACCTTGAATCTTCGCTCCTATTAGAATAAATTGAAGTTCTTTAAGAACAAAGTAACTTTATTGAGTGGATTTTCAAATATTATCTCCCAGTTTGTCTTCAGACAAACGTGAGATGTATCAAAAACAGTTAACTTTAAACAGTGCTTAATGCAACATTCTGTGGTTGGCCAAAGTGTCAACCAATAGGCGTTTGTTAGATTCAGTTATCTGGTCGATATTAGTTGTGTTCGCTTCTACCTGACATTGAGAAAATTTAACATTGCATCTAAATCGATATGTCCTTTTAATGCATGCCTCATCTGAGTGCATAGTGAGGACGTTATACTGTACAACCGACATAGATACCAGCGGGGTTAATGTTTCATAGATAATTCTGCTGTTGCGTGACAGAGAAAAGGGTTCGGTTCCTCAGTGGGTCCCACAGCGTTCTCTTTGCGGTTGCTGGCATATGAGATATATATATATATATATATATATATATATATATATATATATATATATATATATAGAAGAATAACATGACCGACAAAGAGCAAGGGGAGACTGGAATGGCCATTTCTGGCTTTATTAGCCGTCATCAGCCAGCCATACCCAAACCCAGGCGCTGCGGCGCTCGAGCCTCGAACTCGCGACCTTGTTGGGCAGAAGTCAACGCTCTACCCACTGCGCCTTACGAGCTCGTTGTCTTGCCGGTTTCGATCGGGAATATTGACATTGGTAATGGGGCGCTCACCGATCGGTTACAGGACTCACTCGTCCCGTTGTGCCTTGGGGGCTAACTCTCAACCGCCAACAGCCGTAAAGGCAGCTAAATTACATAGGCAGAATAACGCTGACCGACAAAGACAAGGGAGACTGAATGGCCATTTCTGGCTTATTAGCCGTCATCAGCCGCAGCGCCTGGGTTTGGGTATGGCTATTGATGACGGCCATAGCCAGAGCGGCCATTCGCTAGTCATAACCAACTGTCATGCCGGTCATGCTAGCGGGCGCTATGTAGTTTAGCTGCCATACGGCTGCTCGCGGGACAGTGAGAGTCTAGCGCACAACGGGCACGAGTGGAGTCCTGCAACTCGGATCGGTGAGTCGCATTACCAATGTCAAATATTCCGATCCAGAGCTGCAAACCGCCAACGAGCTCGTGGCGCAGTGGGTAGAGCGTTTGACTTCTGCCCAACAAGGGTCGCGAGTTTCGAGGCATCCGGCGCCGACAGCGCCTGGGTTTGGGTAGTGGCTGGCTGATGACGGCTAATAAGCCAGAAATGGCCATTCCAGTCTACTTGTCTTTGTCGGTCATGTTATTCTGCCTATGTGCCAAGCTGCCTTACGCGGCTGCTGGCGGGAGACTTAGAGAGTTAGCCCCCAAAGGCACGCGGGACTGAGTGAGTCCTGTAACCGATCGGTGAGCGCCCCATTGCAGCCGTCAATATTTCCCGTCGGAAACCGGCAAGACAACGAAGCTCGTGGCGCAGTGGGTAGGAAGCGTTTGATTTCTGCCCAACGGGGTCGCGAGTTCGAGGCTCGAAAGCGCCGCAGCGCCTGCTTTGGGTATGGCTGGCTGATGACGGCTAATAAGCCAGAAATGGCCATTCCAGTCTCCCTTGTCTTTGTCGGTCACGTTATTCTGCCTATGTACTTAGCTGCCTTACGGCTGCTGGCGGGGCTTGAGAGTTAGCCCCAAGGCACAACGGGACGAGTGAGTCCTGTAACCGATCGGTGAGCGCCCCATCACCAATGTCAATATTCCCGATCGAAAACCGACGAGACAACTTTGAGCTCGTGGCGCAGTGGGTAGAAGCGTTGGACTTCTGCCCAACAAGGTCGCGAGTTCGAGGCTCGGGCGCCAGCAGCGCCTGGGTTTGGGTATGGCTGGCTGATGACGGCTGATAAGCCAGAAATGGCCATTCCAGTCTCCCTTGTCTTTGTCGGTCATGTTATTCTGCCTATGTATTTAGCTGCCTTACGGCTGCTGGCGGGGCTTGAAGTAGTTAGCCCCAAGAGCACAACAGGACGAGTGAGTCCTGTAACCGATCGAGTGAGCGCCCCATTACCAATGTCAATATTCCTGATCGAAAACCGGCAAGACAACGAGCTCGTGGCGCAGTGGGTAGAGCGTTTGACTTTCTGCCCAACAAGGTCGCGGGTTCGAGGCTCGGGCTGCAGCGCACCGGTTTTGGGTATGGCTGGATGATGACGGCTAATAAGCCAGAAATGGCCATTCCAGTCTCCCTTGTCTTTGTCGGTCATGTTATTCTGCCTATGTACTTAGCTGCCTTATGGCTGCTGGCGGGGCTTGAGAGTTAGCCCCAAAGGCTACACAGGGACGAGTGAGTCCTGTAACCGATCGGTGAGCGCCCATTACCAATGTCAATATTCCCGGTCGAAACCGGCAAGACAATCGAGCTCGTCGGCGCAGTGGGTAGAGCGTTTGACTTCTGCCCAACAAGGTCGCGAGTTCGAGGCTCGGGCGCCGCAGCGCCTGGGTTTTGGGTATGGCTGGCTGATGACGGCTAATAAGCCAGAAATGGCCGATTCCAGTCTCCGTGGGTAGGCGTTGGACTTCTGCCGAAAAAGGTCGCGGATTCGAGTCTCTGGCGGCAGCCTGGGTTTTGGTATGGCTGGCTGATGACGGCTAATAAGCCAGAATGGCCATTTGAGTATCTCTTGTGCTTTGTTTATGATTCTGCCTATATACTTACTGCCTTGCGGCTGCTGGCGGGAGCTTG